>PVJD01007450.1:0-84410 GCA_004026545.1 Mormoops blainvillei
ATTTGGGCTGAGCCTATAGCCCCATAGATCGCTAAGTAGAATTAGGTATAAAATCTATTTTCTTTTCAAAGGATGTTTAATTACTACTGACTTTTAAAAACATCATTTTGTGTATCTGTTCTCTTATACTTGAAAAGCTCAATCTCCTTCTATCTCAGGTCTAGCATCCTCCCGTTAATGTCTTTGCCATGACAAGGGGAAAGAAATCTTCATTTTATCAAATATAATTTCAATTTCTTGTGTCATATTTGATACACACAAAATTTTTTCTCCCTCTGCCAGGGAATGTGTCTCTTTTAGCTGATCAGTGACTTCTTTTGCCCACTTCAGCCTAACTGTCCTGGAGATTATCCAATTAGTCTCATTTCACCTTCTAAACGGGCACTAGATGTGCGTTATCACTGCACAAAACCATTTCTGATTGAGGGTGCTTAACTTTACTCAATACTTACCATTATTCACTTTCTATAGATGTCCCAGGTGTTCTCAGGCAATAGATGTATTTTAAAATAAAGCTGAGTGTAATACATCCAACCAAAAATGTAGAATGTAGTTAGCATTTGCCCAGACAGAGCATTACAGAGGACAGATTTACAATTTACAGAATTTCAATGGAATTGTATGTTTCATTTTTGCCTGGAGGAGACTCTAAGATCATTGACTCTCTCTCATTGGAGAGACTCCAAATGGCTCTCATGTGTTAAAATTTTCCTTGCTCTAAAGTCACCTTCTGAGTGTCTGGCTTGTGCTCTAGTTGAAATTGATGAGAACATAGTTGCAGGCATGTGTGGAATGGGAAAACTCAATGCTACACAGAGCACATTCCAGCCGTTTCTTGATCTAAATTAAAATCCATGATTTGGAGCATCTGAAGACATACCATTCCTGTAGAGGTTGCTTTCCACTCACTCAGTTTTCCTTTTTTCCAGGGATCTCATGAAAGGTCAGCCACATGTGGTATAACAAACAGTACTATTGGCAGAGGAACTCTGAGAATGTGGGGAATGAAAAGGAATGGCCTTCATTCATCCCAGAATTATTATAAATTGTCATTTGTGGAGTTGCATGTTTGAAGTCTTTTGTTCCATTAAATGTGGGATTTTATTTTGATGAAGTGCCACTTGTTTATGTTATCTTTCATGTTCCTTGCTCTAGGGGACATATTGGTGAAAATATTGCTGTGTGGAATATCTGAGACTTTCCTGGCTATGTTCTCCTCTAGGACTTTTATGGTGTCACAACTTATATTTAAGTCACAGACTGTACATCACTTGTAGTCTCAAATAGGCTACTTAGGTCCAGACTAGGACATCATCTGCTGGATTCTATGGAGATGAATTCCACCTTGGTCTTCTTCATGATTTGTGTTATTTTTTCTCCTGAATAGATGTTTAACGTTGTTTTCTTTTTCTTTAAGTTTGTTCCTTTATTTCACTATTTTTATTTTAGTTTATTTCAAATCTCATATTTAACTCTTCCCTTTTCTTTTCTTCCATTCTGCCTTTTCCTCTTCTTTTTGTTTTAAATTCTATTTTTTCTCTTTCTATGACTTGTTTCTATTCTGTACTCTTACTATTTCTCCTTCCTCCAGCCTCTCACAACCATTTTTCTTGTCATTAGTCATCTCACACTCTTTTCCCCATTCTTATAATGTGCTTATTATCTCTCCACCTTATTAATCTTTGCTCCTTGGTTGTTGATTTGGTGGTGGTTGGTTTTTTTTCAATTTTATTCCTATATGTTCACTATTTTTGTATTTCAAACCTCAAATTTTACTGTTACCCTCTCCTACTCATTTTGCCTTCCTCCTGCCCTTTCATTTTTGCATTTTATATTTTACTTTTTCCCTCACTTAGCCTGCTTTTCATTCCTCACTCATTATTTCATCTCCCTGTATCCTCTCAAAATCACTTTTCTTTCCTTTATACATCTCATGAGCTTTTTTCAGTCTTATTTTCTTTTTACCTATATTAATCTTTGCTCACTTGTTGATGTTGCTGTGGTGGATTTTTTTTTCAGTGTTGTTCCTATTTTTTTCCTATTTAATTTTTTTTTAACCTCATACTATACTCTCCTTTTTTCTTACTCCATTTTTCCTTCTTCCCTCCCTTTTTTACTTACAATACAAATTATATTGTCTTTCTTTCATTGCCTGTTTCTATTCCCTAGTCTTATTATTTCTCCTTCCTCGAGCCTCTCAAAATAATTTTTCTTTCCATTAGTCATCTCATATTCACTTTTCCTTCCTTATAATAGGTTTAATATCTTTCCACCTTTATTAATATTTCCTCATTTGTTGTTGATAGTGTGGTTGTGGGTGGGGGTTATTTTTATGGGTGTGAGTTTTGCTTCCTGGGTTGTTTTGTTTTGTCTTGGCAGCCGCATAGAAGATGTGGTGTGTCATGGAACTCTTAGTCAGCCAGCTGGAGAAAAGAACCTACAGAAGAACAGCCCAACAACAACCAAAACACAATTACAACAAGAAAGCCCACATAAAAGGTATTCCAAGAGAATCAAGCTCAGGAGATCAAGGAGACTGCACCACTAAGTCCCACATTTCTCCTACCACAGAAGTCCACACCATGAAGATGTGAAGTCAATGCACATTAACATACTATGCAAAAACAAACAAGAAGAGTCACCTAAAATGGGGAGACAAAAAGAAATCTCCAATCCACACAAAGGAGAAATCCCCAGAAACAGTGCTAAATGAAACTGAGACAAGCAATCTGTCAGACATAGACTTCAAAATAACAGTAATAAAGATACTCAAGGGGCTCAGTGAGAACTACAAGGAACTTACTGGACATTATATCAGTATGAAAAAAGGACACAGAAACCATGAATAACAGCCAGGAGATAATTAACAAAACAATATTGCAAATGAAGAATATACTAGAAAGGATTAAAAACAGGCTAGATGAAGCAGAGGACTGAATCAGTGAGTTTGATGACAAGATAGAAAAAAACCCAGACAGAACACAAATGAAAAGGACTCTGAAATAACAAAGATTATTTAAGGGAGCTGCACAACAACATGAAACATAATATTGGTGTTATAAGGATATCAGAAGGAGAAGAAGAGAAGTAAGGAATAGAAGCCCTATTTGAAAAAGTAATGACAGGAAAAAACCCTAAAGTGGTGAGAGAAAAAGTCACGCAAGTCCAGGAAGCACAGATTGTCACAATCAAGATGAACCCAAAGAGGCCTACTCCAAACACATCATAATTAAAATGGCAAAATTTGAAGACAAAGAGAGAATCTTAAAGGCAACAAGGCAGAAACACCTACTGACATACAAGGGAGCTCCAATAAGGCTTTCAACTGATTTTTCAACAGAAACACTATATACCAGAAGGGAATGGCATGAAATAGTCCAATTAATGAAAAGCAAAGGCCTGCAACCAAGCTACACTACCCAGTAAGGCTCTCAGTTAAGTTGCAAGGTAAAATAAGGAGCTTACCAGACCAAAGGAAAAAAAGGGTTAAAAGAGTGCATTTCCAAAAACCAGCATTGCCAGAGATACTAAAAGGACTGCTTTAGGAAGACAAAGAAAAAGAGAGATAGAGAAGAACATAGGTACGAAGAGAAAGAATGGCAATGAATAAGTACCTATCAATAATAGCATTAAATGTAAATGGATTAAATACTCCAATCAAAAGACATAGGGTAGCTGAATGGATAAGAAAACATGACCTACACACAGGCTGTCTACAAGAGACTGACCTCAGAACAAAAGATCTAGGTAGCCTGAAAGTGAACAGATGGAATAAGATATTCCAAGCATACGGACATGAAAAAATAAGCTGAGGTAGCATTATTTATATCAGACAAAATAGACTTCAAAACAAAAGCCATAACAAGAGACCAAGAAGGTCACTACATAATACTTAAGGGAGTAGTCCAAGAGGATACAACCCTTATAAACATATGTGCACCCAACAGAGGAGCACCTAAATATAAAAGAAAATCTTGGAGGATTTCAAAAAAGATTATGACAGCAACACAGTCATTGTAGAGAATTTTAACACCTCACTGCCAAAAATGGATAGGTCTTCCAAACAAAGAATCAAAGGATATCATGACATTGAATGACACTCTAGATCAATGGACTTAATTGATATATACAGAAAATTTCACCCAAAAGAAGCAAAATAAACATTCTTTTCAAATGCACATGGAACATTTTATCAAAGATAGACCATATCTTCGATATGGTAGGAAACAAAATGAGCCTCAACAAATTCAAGAAAATTTAAATCATATCAAGTATGTACTCAGATCACAATAACTTGAAACCAGAAATAAAGAGCAAAGAAAAACTCAAAATGCATTCAAATACATGGAGAATAAACAACATGTCATTAAATAATAAATGGGTTAACAATTAGATCAAAGAAGATATCAAAAAGTATCTGGAAAAAAATGGCAGAGAACACAAAACAACCCAAAACCTATGAGACACAGCAAAGGCTATATGGAAAGGGAAGTTCATTGCAATACAGGCCTACTTAAAGAAGATAGAAACATTTCAAAAAAACAACCTAACCCTACAACTACAAGAACTAGAGGAATTACAACAAACAAAGCCCAGAGTGAGTAGAAGGATGGAAATAATCAAGATCAGAACAGAATTAAATAACATAGAGACTAAAAAATAATTAAAAGAATCAATGAATCAAGGATCTTGTTTTTCTTTTTGAAAAGAAAAACAAAACTGACAAAGACTTAACCAAATTCATCAAGAAAAAAAGAGTGAGGACCCAAATAAATAAAATCAGAATTGAAAGTGGAAAAGTTACAATTATACTATAGAAATACAAAGGATTGTAAGAAATTACTTTGAACAAATATATGTCAAGAAAGTGGTCAGCCTGGGAAAAATGAACAAATTTCTAGAAGCAGACAGTCTCCCAAAACTGAATCAATATGAGACAGAGAGCCTGAGTAGGTCAATAACAACTGGTAAAATTGAAGCAATAATAAAAGAAAAAAATTAAAAAAAAAAAGACTCCTGACATGCAAAAGCCTTGGACCAGACAACTTCACAGGTGAATTTTACCAAACATTTACAGAAGAACTAACTCCTATCAGTCTCAAACTATTCCCAAAAATTCGAGAAGAGGGAAGACTCCCAAACTCCTTTTAGGTGGCCAATATTATCTTAATTCCAAAACCAAATAAAGACACAACAAAACAAGAAAACTATAGGCCAATATATCTGATGAACATAGATGTTAAAAGCCTCAACAAATATTAGCAAACTGGATCCTGCAATACATTAAAGAGATCATACACCATGATCAAGTGGGATTCATCCCCGGGATGCAAGCAATGTACAATATATGCAAAACAATAAATGGGATACATCATATAAAAAAAGAAAGACAAAAACCACATGATCATATCAACAGATGCTGAAAAAGCATTTGAAAAATCCAGCACCCATTTATGATAAAAACATTCAGCAAAGGGGGAATAAGAGGGAGCATACCTCAACATAATAAAAGGCATATATGACAAACCCACTGTTAGCATCATACTCAACAGGAAAAAACTAAAAGCTTTCCCCTTAAAATCAGAAAAAAGACAAGGGTGTCTGCTTTACCAACCTTATTCAACATAGTACTGGAAGTTCTAGCCACAGTGATCAGACAAGAAGAAATAAATGGCATCCAAGTTGGAAATAAGGAAGTAGAACTGTCATTATTTGCAGACATCACGATAATGTACATAGAAAACCCTACTGAATCCACAAAATGCTACTTGACCTAATAAGGGAATTGGGCAAGATAACAGGGTACAAAGCCAATATTTAGAAAATGAGAGCATTTTTGTACATCAACAATGAAATATCAGGAAGAGCAACTCAGAAAAAATATCCCAATTACCATAGCAACAAGAAAAATAAAGTACCTAGGAATAAACATAACCAAGGAGGTAAAAGACCTGTACTTGGAAAACTATAGAACATTAAAGAAAATAATTAAGGAAGACACAAATAAATGGAAGTACATACGATGTTCATCAATTGGAAGAACTAACATCATCAAAATGTTCATACTACCCTAGGCAATTTATAGATTCAATGCAATTCCTATTAAAATATTAATGGCTTATTTCATAGATCTAGAACAAATATTTCACAAGTTCATATAGAAACAAAAATTCCCTGAATAGCCTCAGCAATCCTGAGAAAGAAGAACAAAGTAGGAGGTATCACAATATCTAAGGTCAAACTACACTATAAGGCCACTGTAATCAAAACAGTCTAGTACTGGCATAAGTATAGACACATAGATCAATGGAACAGAATAGAGAGCCCAGAAATAAATCCATGTCTCTATGGTCAATTAATATTTGACAAAGGGGCATGAGCATACAATGGAGTAAAAATAGCCTGCTCTATAAACAATACTGGGAGAACTGGACTGGTACACGCAAAAAAATAAAACTCGACCACCAATTTACACCATACTCTAGAATAAACTAAAAAATGGATAAAATACTTAAATATAAGCCCTGATACCATAAAAATTCTAGAGGAAAACACAGGCAGTAAAATTTCAGATATCCCATGTAGCAATATTGTTGCTGAAATACCTCCTAGAGCAAGGGAAATAAAGGAAAAAAATGAACAAGTGGGACTACATCAAATTAAAAAGCTTCTGCATGGCTAAAGAAACCATCTTCAAAATGAAAATGAAACTGGTCATATGGTAGAACATGTTTACCAATGATACAACAGACAAGGGTTTGATCTCCAAAATTTATAAAGAACTCATATAACTCAACACCAGGAAGACACACAATCCAATTTAAAAATGGACAAAGGACAGGAATAGACACTTTTCCAAGGATGACAAACAGAGGGCTCATAGACATATAAAAAGGTGCTTAACATCACTAGCCATCAGAGAAATGCAAGTTAAAACCACAATGAGATATCACCTCATAACAGTCAGAATGGCCATCATTAATAAATCTACAAACAGCAAGTGCTGGCAAGGATGTGGAGAAAACGGAACCCAAGTGCATTGTTGGTGGGAATGCAGACTGATGTAGTCACTGTGGAAAACAGTGTGGAATTTCCTCAAAAAACTAAAAATGGAAATGCCTTTGGACCCAGCAATTCCACTGCTGGGAATATACCCTAAGAATCGCGAATCACCAGTTCAAAAAAACCTGTGGACCCCAATATTCCTAGTAGCACTGTGCTGTATCTTGCATGACAGCCAAGTGCTAGACACAGCATAAATGCCCATCAGTAAATGAGTGAATTAAAAAACTATGGTACATTTACACAATGGTATACTACACAGCAGAAAGAAAGAATTCCTACCTTTTGCGGCAGCATGGGTGGAACTGGAGAATGTTATGCTAATTGAAATAAGTCAGTCAGTGAAAGACAAATACCATGTGATCTCACCTATATAGGAACCTAATGAGGAAAAACAAATGAGCAAGCAAAATATAACCAGAAGCATGGAAATGTGGAACAGACTGACAGCAACCAAAGGGGGAGGGGGTTAGGGATAATGCAAAGAAGGGGAAGGGACTAGTCAAAGAACATGTATGAATGGCCCATGGACATAAACAATAGCGTGGTGATTGACTATGGGAGCTGGGGTCAGAGGAGGGCACAGGGGGAAAAACTGGGACAAGTACAATAGAATGCAGTAAAAAATTTAAAAAAGAATATGTGTTTATATGTTTTGTTGCAGAATGAAGGTAGATATGCCTCAATAGATGCCTGAAGACAGTTAAAGTAAGCATATTTTATGAAAAGGATCATGTCTTCACCTGGATTAAAAACTACTAATATTAAAACCCCAAAGAGCCAGTCCAAGGTGTCAAAACTGTCCAGATGGTCTTTTTCAAATATAAAAGTCACATGTCATCACTGTGCAAAGCTGAGATGCTTGCCCAGTGCATTGCATCCACGTGCACATGCTGCTGAGTGGTCCAGGTCACACCTCTCTCACTTCCTTCAGATAGTTCCCTAGTAAGTTTGGAAACACTTTTTAGAACCTTACAGAAGAAGCAGGTGAGGTGAGAGAAACTGAAGTGACAGGCCCCAAAACCCAGGTGAGGAGAGCTGGAGAGGTTAGATGCCTGATAACTTTCTAATTCCCAAGTGGCTGTGCAGTCCCCTCTGAAGTGGAGTTCCACAGGATTCTTCTGTGTACTTCAACAAACTACTTTTTTACTTGAGCTAGTTTGAGCAGATATCCCTTTCTTATAACAAACTGATGTGTTTCTAATACTTGTCATTTATCTTCCCAGTGAAGATTCTGGGAGAAGCAGGTTGCTCCCACACCAATCTGGAGGTGACGGTTGGTGATTCATGGGTAAGCAGAGGGAGGGCTAGGTTTGAGCCATTCACTCAACAAATATTTATGAAGCACCTATATGAGTTATATGCATGCAAGGGGTTGGGCAGACATCAATGAGGACTTATTGCAAAGGTACCTGCCCCCATGTTACCCACAGCAAAGACATAGGAATGAAAATAGGGCTACCCCAAAAGACTCTGTAAAATAGAGTAATACATTAGATAGTGATTGAAGGTTTAGCTAGGGACCTTGTCAGTGCAGTCATGTAGCTCTGGGCCACAGGTTTGGCCTCTTGGCAGGGAACACGGAGTGGCAGGGACACAGCCCACAGAGCTATCAGGAGTAAGAGGAGTAAGAGGGAGCAAATCTTCCAGGGAGAGTGACCAAGCCATGCTGCCACCAGAGAAAGCAGCACCCTGAGGACAAGGGCATTGCCTCCAAGTGCCAGGGCCAGGGAAGAATGCAAGTCTTGAGAAGAGACCTATGAGGGTGGGGTTTGCCCAGAACAGTGCCCTGTTATGCCTGCTGCCCTTGGGCTCTCTTTTCCATTCTTCAGAGCACCCTGGCTTAAACCATGAGTTATGTGGTCCTTTCACAGGGTAAGCCACCCCTCTGCCCAACATGACCTGGGGCCATCTTGGAGAAAGACAGGGCAGAAATTAAGCAGAGATAAATCATGTTTATCTAAGGAGACTGGGCATGATCTCAGAGGACTGACTGAGTCATTACATTGGGCTAACTCTAGCAGATCAGACTAAAATTTAGATGCTTCTCCCTGGTCCCCAGCCTATGCAGAAGGACAGAAGTACCCCGTAGGGTCTTATACAGGAGCTTGTGAGTTCACTAGTATTGAGTAGAATTGTTTACCTCATTCTACCAGGAGGAAAACAAAACTTGAAGTGACCTTATATCAAGTCACACAGCTGATTAGTGGCAGAACACAGGGGTTCCAGGCTTACCAACTCTGCTGTGGCATGGCTAAACGGCAGTTTCCTTGCTTGTAAAACAGACCACTAAAGTAGCTACTGCCAATTATAGCTGTGAGACAGAAAGAAAGTTGATAAAGCTCTTAGCACAGTGACTGGCCCATAGTAAATGCTCAATAAACTTTTGTTGTCTATCACTTTTCTGGAAAGGAAATAGTTCAAATGATTTCAGTTATTTCAAAATTCTGGGGGTAATGAAAAAATCATGGTTATGTTTTTAAGGAGAATACTTATCCATTTCAGAGATACCTACTCAAACATTTACAGATGAAATGAGATGATGTCTGAGATTTTCTTCAAAGTTGGCAGGGCAGGGTTTGGGAAAAAGAGAGGGGAGCATAGAGGAAACAAGATTGATGAGTACTGAGGATGGCTGAAGCTGTGTGTCAGGTCTGAGGGAATTGTTATACTCTGCTCCCCAGTTTTCTATGTGTTTGAAATTGTCCATAATAAAAAGTTTATATATATACATCTATGTATGTGTGTGTGTGTGTGTATATATATGCAAAATACATATATATGTATTTTTTTAAGCTGTACTCTGAGAATGATGCATAAAAGCTACACAGAGACACAACACACATTTTAGATCTACCTAAAAACCCTCTTCAACATGTAGAATACCCAAAGTATGTTATTAACAGGCTAATTAATACTAATGTTTTATCATCATAGTTTTATTAGGACTCTATTTTAGTATTCTCTGAACACTCTTGTAACTATGTGTTCTGCAAACAAACAAACAAACAAAAGATTTCTTTTTTTGAAACTCCCAGAGTTTCCAAAGACTGTCTGTTTTGGTAATTCACAGATGTATTATCATATTAAACGATCTGAGTGGTCCTGCAGTAAATATGCTTGTTTATCATTGTAATTTGTTATTTCCAAGTTTGTCTACAGAATCCTACCCCTTCTTATTTGCTTGTAAATTTGTCTTTTTTGAAAAATATTATTTACCACTGATAAATAGCTTGAAGAATATCAGGTTTGGGGAAACACTGGCATGAGCTATACATCACAGAATGTCATATCTCACAGGCTGTCCTAGAACTGTCGGGTGCTGTCAAATAAAATGGTTTCCAGAGGTTTGACAAAAGGAAACTTAGTGTCATTGTCTCATGCCTCCTTTGTCCACTTCTCCCTTCTCTTCTTCCTTATGGCCCAACCACCAGCTGCCATATGCCTGGAGAAGAGAAGGGGGCACCTCATGAGCATATCTGCTTATCTCTCCCACAGGACAGTGTCTCTAACTTAGGCATAGACAGGAGGCTACAGAAGCATGTCTGGCTTCTTGAAGGTGGGGGCAAAGACTCGGCTCCCATTCTTTCGTCTCCCAACTGCACACAGATGGTATGTCAAGCAAGATTTATGTCAGTGCTTGGCTCTCTCCAAGGAGAGGTAACATGTGAAATTAAAAATACACATGCAGTCATGTTTTATACATTCAGTATTCTAATATGATGCAAATAAATTTTCTCTGATTTCCCTCTTAGTGAGCACCCGAACTCATGTTTTTTCTGTTTTTTTTTCTTGAAAAGCACTATGAAACTGAATAGACTGATCGATTTTGGTTTCCCTTGCTCTGGTAGTTGTATTTAAAAACAAATAAGAATAGTATGACCATAACTGCTCAAGAAATACCCTGAGAGTCATAGACTGTTGATTCACCGGCTCACTTTTTAATTATTTATCTGTCCATCACACATTTAACCACTTCCCCTTCTGTACCCACCTGCAGCCCAGCCAGAGGCTCGCTTGCTCCTTCCTCATCCTTCAGGCAGGCTTTCCTTTGTCAGAAGCCCCAGGACCTCTGGGATTTGGAATTCCTCCATTCATCCACACTCCTTCACTTTATCTTCTCTTTTCTTCTTTCCTTTCCATCTCTTATCACTTGGAAGGCTGGGAAGAGTTATTAACCTTGTGATGATGATAACAAAGATTATGATAATAACACTAATGCTATAAAGTGTTCCTTAACACAGTCGTTGTTACCATTGCATCACATTTGCACTTAAAACTTATAGAACACTTTTGTGTTTATCCATCCATAGAATAGTTTTATTGTTTTATAGGTAAAGAAACTAAGTCCTTAGAGAAATTAAGCAGTTTGCTTTAAATCATACAGTTTTGATTTTGTTGCAACTAAATCTGTGATGTGCTTAAATTTTTACTATCATCCACATTTTCATTATACGCTGGATCCTCAGTTTACCAAAAATGACTGTACTGACATGACCACACACCTGAGGATTTCTTTTCTTCTTCGCAGGTATAGACATATAATTTCAAATGTTCATACAGAAATTACTCAGATTTGAATGACTGCTTCTCTAGCCTCATCACACTCACATTCCCAAAGCACAGAACTTATACTTCCTTGAGGAGCTGCACACTTGCATGTCTCAGTGCCTTTGCTCAAGCTACTCTTGCTGCCTGGGATCTCTAGCCTTCTCACCTTTCCTGGCTAACTGCTGTCCAGCCTGCTTAAGCTCAATCTCCCATTCTCCTGGAAGCCTTCCCAGAACCCCTTCTTCTTCAACCAGTTTATGTGGCGGTTCCTCAGTGCCCTCTCATACCTCCTTGGGCTCAACTCCATCTCAGCATTGCTCACAGTCTATGTGTGTGTCTGTCATTTCTTTATAAAGTAAACTCCTTTCTTAAGGCAGGGACTGACTAGCACAGTGCTGGACAGATGCTGGCAGGTGCTGAATAAACGTTTGTTGAATTACTCTAGTTATGATATATTTTCTCTAAGAATATATACTAGAATCCTGAGTTTATGTTTCTTAAAAGGACCATTTCTTGCATTATTTTGCTTGGTATTACAGTTTCTATTTCATAAGGGGGGGGATGGTGTTTTTGATTGGACCCATCCTAGGAGCCACCACTTGAACTTCCTGACTTTGCTGCTTTTGCCACACCAGGTACAGCTCACCATAAAGAGTTCTGCTGCACTTGATTTCCTCTGTAAGGAAGAAAAACAAAACAAAACAAAAGCCTCAATTTATCACAAAACCTAACACAGGAAATCTTAAACAATGGCTCCCAAACTCAGCTCTTAGTCTCTGAAATCCAACAAAGGCAATTCGTCTTCCTGGATAAAGCAGCTTTGCCAGAATGAGAGAAACATTCACAATGCAGGTTGATGGGCAAGTGATTTTTGCAAACCCACAGGTTAGTCAAGGGAGTAGGGACCCGCTGGAGAGTAGATTCATTTAGTTTTGAGTATGGGATGCACAATAGCAGAATTACAACATCTTTGGATAATACACATGTTTAAAAACATACCACAAAATCATAAAATGTTTAAAGGAAACTGAGGGCCCATTGGGTCTTGAATGCTTTGAACATTTGAAACTATATGTCTATACCCATGAAGGAGAAAAGTAATCCTCAGGTATGTGGTCATATCAGTACAGTCATTTTAGGTAAACTGAGGATGCAGAGTATATATGGTGAAATAGCAGTTCTGTCCGTGTTCTCATCTTGTACTTTCCTCTGATAACTGCTGAGAAAGAGTGCAGATTTTCACATTGTTTAATAAAGACCTCCTACTGTGATGTCTGTTGTTGATTTCATTATTTGTGGAACACCCTCTGATTTCATGATAAATTTAAAAATCATTTTCTCTCCTTTTCTTTCTTTTGGATTAATTTAGTATTTTTATCATTCCATTTTTAATCCCCTAGTATTTTGGAAGCAATAACCTATGTCTATTTTTTTAATTACTCAAGAAAATATAACATAAATATTTAACTTCCAAAGTCTAAATTAGTACAGTTAGTCTACTTCTGGACAATAGTTGAACCTTAAAAACACTTACTTTCATTGACCTTTCTACCTACTTATATATACATGTTGTAATTTATTTTATTTCTATCTTTTTACCACTCCCTGGCATTATTATTTTGTTTTATACAAGCAATATTTGCTTGGTTTGTCCATATGTTCTCATTTTTATTTTACTTTTTGTGTTGTTCCTTTAATCACAGTATTCCCATCTGGTATTACTTTCCTTCTCCTTAAAGATTATTCTTTAGAATTATCTTTATTGAAAATGTTCTCTTAGAAAACTCTCAGGTTTCATTTCTAAAAATATCTTTATTTCACTTTCTCTCCTAAAAGGTGTTTATGCTGGTTCTAAGATTTTCAGTTGGTGATTGCTGCCTTCAAAGCATGTTGAAAACAGCACTCCCTGGGTTCTAGCTTCTACCATCCAAACTGAATAGCCGGTCATAAGTCCATTTGTCCTCTGATGGCAATACATCTTTTCTTTTCCTACCTTAAATTCCCTTAGATTTTAGTGTTCTTCAGGTTCACTATGATGGATATGGAGTGGATTTCCTATATTTTATCTTACTGGAAATTTGTTTCATTTTCTGAATATATGGATTAGTGTTTTCCATCATTAGAAAATTTTTCAGCCATTATCTCTTCAAATATTACTTCTATGCCATTCTCTCACTTCTCTACTTTTGAAACTCTGAGTAAATGAATGTTAGACCTTTTCACTCTATTTTCCAAGTTTTTAAATCCTTCTTCATGCATTTAGTCTTCTGTTTAATTTATTAACTGAGTTTCTTAATATTAATAATCTTATTTTTCATTTCTAAGAGTTCTCTTTGGTTATTGCTCAAATCTGTTATAGTTTCTTATTTCCCACAGACTTGTGTTTTATAACTTTTTATAACCTTTTCTTTTAAAAAAATACACCAAATATTTGTTTTATATTTTGTCAGATAATTATCTTAAGTCTTTGCAGATCAGTTTTTCCAAATTATTTTACTTGGGTTTTTTTTGTTTGTTTGTTTGTTTTTTGTCAAGGTGTCTGTTACTTTGCATGCTTGTTTGCTTTGGCTATGTGTTGGTCACTGTCCTTAAAAATAATCTTGGGACATTTATCTTCCTAGGCCACATATTCTCACTTTCCTAGTGAGAATCTGTGCTTATTTTTGCCTGCAGCCTTGGTATACTACTAGTCCAGGAGAAGTTAAAACTACCATCAAGGCTTGAGTTTTATTGGCCCTTCAGGTTACATGGTTAAGGACTGCAAATCCACAAAAGGACTAGCTTGTGATTATGACTTTAGAGAAATTTTTATTTCTAATATTCTGCTCAGTATTGATTCAATTTTCTTTAAGTCCTCTTGTGGGTATTACTTAAGGAACAGTCTTTTTTTGGTCCCAGCTTTACGGAGCAAGGGTCTCCCATAAGACCAACTTCACCTTGGACATGCCCTAAGTATTGATTTGCCTCCCATGGTCTCATGAGACCAAAAAAACCAAAGTTTGTTCCAGGCTTCCCAGGATCTATGGGATCCTGGTCTGTGGTTGTCTCCTTTAATTGTTTGTCTAGTCAGTGTGTGCTCAGCAGTTAGGCCATAGGTCAGGGCAGGGCAGAATCCCTCCGGAGGTAGGGTCTAATGTTTCCCCTCAGGCAGCTGCTGCTCGGAGCAGTGTGGTCTGTGTGAGCTCAATGGCTGCTACCTTATAGGGGATGATCCAGCACCTGGATCCTGGAGGCTACTCTTTCAGTTCTCTTCCCAAAGTCTCCATCCCCAGTCTCTCCTCAAGCTTCTCTAGTCTACCCTGTCCCCTCTCTTTGCAGAGATCTAATGTCTGTGGCTGTCACTCTGTACTCAGCAGTCAGGTTTTAGTACCACAGGGCCTGAGCAGAGTCCCTCCTGGGGGTGGGGTATTGTTTCATGTCAGTCAGCTGCTGCTAAGAGGAGTGGTCTGCCTGAGCAAGATGGCTGCTGTTACATGGGTATGACTCAGCACCTGGATCTAGGCAGTTACCTTCTCAGCTCTTTCCCCAAAGCCTCCATCCCCAGTCTCTCCTTAGGCCCACCCTTCTCCTACCTTTGCCAGGGCCCAGTGTAAATGGCTGCAGATGAAAATTTATGCGCTTACCCTTTAAATATCCCTTTCATTCTCCAGCCGCCCATCTCTGGCAGAGAGCAGCCCTGCCGCTTTTCGCAGCTGGCTGTTATCTATGTCCTTTTTGTGGTGCTTTGGTAGGCTGGGGGTCCCCACTATGGTTTAGACCCCACTATTCTCATGGGGATCCAAAATGCCACTTTAATATCCCTCTGAAACTGCCACCTGAGGGTGCTCAGCCAGTCTTCCTGAGTCTCTGCTGTACACCCTACCAGTCACTTTGTGCTGAAACTGATTCTTATGTCTGTTCAATGTTATAAGGCTTCGCTCTCACTATTGTTCTATTGTTTGTTCCAGTTGATTTCTCCACAGTTTAGTTGTATTCCAGATTGGTCATGGGAGGAGATCATTGTGACTTCCATTCACTCTTCCACCATCTTGATCCCACTCAAACTTAATTTTACTACATTGACAGATGCACCCATGACAAAAAGAACATCAGAACTTCACTTAATTGTTTAAATTTTCATTTAGATACTTCTCTTGGTACTGATATATTATCTTGTTATCTCTTTGATTTTTTAATTTAGTGAAAGTGAATTTGAAAAAAATGATTAGAGATCTTGGGTTGAAACGATCTCCACCTATTTTCAAACTTTAAATGGGTAAGAATCCTGGTTCACTGGCCTAGAGCCAGGTGTGGAACCCAAGTGGCTAGTGGACCAGCTTTGTAAGCAGAACCAGAACTCTGGAATAAACCAAATACTGAGTTAGTATACTCAACACTGATACTCATCAGCCCCTAGAAATGGCCTGGGTAAAATGAGTAGATTAAAAAAGATATTAAAAATATTTCATATATTATTTTCCATTGATTTTAAGCAGGAATATTATTCTGAGTAATCTAACTCACCATATTCTCAAAAGTAGAAGCCTTATTTTTATAAGACCGATCCTTACTTACCATTAAGACACTTTCAGGCATTGATTCCCCAATGTATTTCCTTATCTTCCTCGTCCTTCTCATGTAATCCTAAACCTGTCCACATGGGTATGCTGCCATGATTATGTGTATCACACCACATTATTTTTTACCTTTTATTTTTTTACTGTGAAATATAATGTATTACATGAATATGTTAAATATAATATATAGCTTTAACAAAAACTGGAGTTGGCAAATGTTTTTGTAAGTGGCAAAATAGTATATTTTAGGCTTTGTGGTCACATGGTCTCTGTCACAACTATTCAACTCTGTCATTGTAGTACAAAAGCAGCACTAGAAAATGTGTAAATAAAATAGCTTCGCTATGTTCCAATAAAACTTTACTTAAAAAACAGTGGCAGGCAGGATTTAGCCCACAGGCCATAGTTTGCTGACTCTATAGTAATTTATACTAATTAATAAACATGCCTGTAAACCATTAAAAGTTAAAAAATGGGCATTTCCTTTCTTGTTCCTTCTCAATCATAATCACTATACTGACTTCTATAATAACCCCATCTTTGCCTTTCTTTCTTACCCAGTAATTTCTTAGCTTGGTTTTTAATTCTAAGATTTCCTCTATAGATTATTATATATTTTCTATGATAAAATTGTGTCAATTAAGGAAAATGACAGCTTTTGTTTCTTCCTTTACTGTCTTTATATATTTATTTCTTGCCTGACATCACTGTTAACCTCCATCTAATATTGAATAAAAGAAGTATTAGCAAGGAAACTTATCTTGTTCCCATCTCAAAGAAAAAGATTTTTGATATTGTTTTAGCAATTAAATTTATTTATTGTAGTTTTAAAATTGATTACAGAAATTTTTTCTTTATCTAACTTGCTATGATTTTTTTAATCATGCACTAATGTTGTATTTTATCAAATACTTTTCCTGAATTTATTGATGCAATCATATAATATTTCTCCTCTCTTTTAAACTGGTTAATGTAGATAATTATGATTGTTATTCTTAGAAAAAACTCAACTTGGTCATGATATTTTACCTTTTTTATAATGTAGTTTGTAATATTGCTGAATTTGAATTGCTCATATTTTGTTTAGGATTTTTTTTCCACATATGTTCTTCACTGAGAATGCCCTGTATTTTCATCTCTCAAACTATACTTGGTGTATTGGGAAATCTAGTTTTCTTGCCTCATACACTGAATTGGGACATATTGCCTTATTTTGTATTCTCTAAAACATTTGATTAATACTGGGGTTAGCTTTGTAGGACTCACTCTGGAGGTCACTTGGACCTGGATTTTTTTAGAGCTTTAATTATATATCAATCTTTAAAATATTTATAGGATTATTTAGTTTTTTTTCTTTCTTCCATGTGCTACCTTGGTAAATTGCAATTTTCTAGTCATTTAAAAATTGTAAGGCTCTTCAAAATATTCTCTTATTTAAATTTTTATATGATCTACAGTGATCTATAGTCATAATAGCTATGTCACTCCTAATATTAGTTGTTCGTACCTTTTCTTTTTCTCTTGATAGCGCTTTTGCAGATGTTTATTAGTTTTATTTCTCTGTTCAAAGAACCAAATTTTGGCTTTGTTGATATTCTCTATTGTATATTTTTATCTTTCATATTTTATTTAAAAATATTTTCTTTGTGCTTTTATACGGCACTATCTTTATCTCCTTTTTAAAATAATTTTTAAATTTATTTCTCTTTAGAGAGAGGGAGGGGGAGAGAAAGTGAGTGAGGGAAACTTCGATTGTTTGCCCTTCAAATGTGCCCAGATGGTGGGGCCAAACCCACAACCCCAGCATGTACCCTGACCAACAAGTAAACCAGTGACCTTTTCACTTTATGGGATGATGCCCAACCAACTGTGCCATACCAGTCAGGGATATCTCCTTGATATAGAACCTTACCTCACTAAATTTATGCTTTTTGGTCTTAGATTTGAATTCAAGAGAGAAATTTTTTAACTGGTGCTTTAGTTGTATCCAGAAAATTTTATTATTTTTGTAGTATTTTTATCATTTAGTTCAAATTATTTCTACCTTATATTATTTCTGTTTTGATTTATAAGAAATATGTTTCTTGATTCCAAACATATTAGGTTTTTCTTTCTGTTATTTATTTTTTTGCATAACTGCACTGTCAGAGAACAGAATTATGACACATTTCAATGTTTTAAAGTTTGATGAGATTTACTTGATAGCATAGTAAATCATGTCTCCTTCCAAAGAACATAAACTCTGCAAGTTATTCATATTTCCTATTTCTGTTTTTGTAAAATCACATGCTACAATTTTGGACTTACCTATTTCTCTTTGTACTTTTTCAAATGTTTCTTACATATTTTGAAGTCATGCTATTAGGTGTATCATGATTATATTACATTATTAATTTTTAATATTTTATTATTTATGCTATTACAGCTGTCCCAATTTATCCCTGTTCAATCCCCTCTGCCTAGCCTTCCCCCCTTCCAGAGTCAGTCCTCACACTGTTATCTATGTCCGTGGGTCCTTTATATATGCTGTTTGACTAATTCCTTCACCTTCTTTGAAACAGTTTCCACTTCCTTCCTGTCATACTATTCCAGGATTCTAAACCCCTGGTTCTATTTTGTTCATTAGTTTATTTCATTCACTAGATTCCCCTTATAGATAAGATCACAAGGTATGTCTTTCACTGACTGACTTATTTCACTTAGTATAATAGTCTCCAGTTCCATCCATGCTGTCACAAAAGGCAGGAATTCCTTCTATTTTTCTGCTGTATAGTTTCCCATTGTGTAAATGTACCAGTTTTTTGATCCAGTCAACTACTGATGGGCAGTTAGATGTTTCCAAATCTTGGCTATTGTAATTAGTGCTACTATGAACATAGAGGTATATAAATTCTTTGAAATGCTGTTTTGGTATTCTTAAGGTATATTCCCAGTAGTGGAATCACTGGGTCAAAACATAGTTCAATTTTTAGTTTTTTGAGGAAATTTCATACTGTTTTCCATAGTGGCTATACCAGTTTGCATTCCACCAATGGTTCACTCAGGTTCCCTTTTGTCTTCATCCTTGCCAGCACTTGTTGTTTGTTAATTTATAGATGATAGTCATTTTGGTAGGTGTGAGGTGATATCTCATTATGGTTTAAATTTGCATCTCTCTGATGGGTAACGATGTTGAACATTTTTTCATATACCTGTGGGCCATCTGTATGTCCTCTTTGGAGGAGTGTCTATTCAGGTCCTTTGTCAATTTTTTAATTGGATTGTGTGTCTTCCTGGTGTTCAGCCATAAGAGCTCTTTATAAATTTTAGAGATAAACCTTTGCCCATTATATCATTGGCAAAAATGTTCTCCCATAGAGTTTATTACCTTTTAATTTTGAATATGGTTTCTTTAGCTGTGCAGAAGCTTTTTAATTTGATGTAGCCCAATTTGTTTACTTTTTCCTTTATTTCCCTTGCCCTAGGATATATATCCGCAAAAATATTGCTAAGTGAGATATTTAAAATTATACAGCCTATGTTTTCTGCTAGGGTTTTTATGGTATCACAACTTATATTTAAATCTTTTATCCATTTTGAGTTTATCCCTGTGTATGGTATAGGTTGGTGGTTGAGTTTCATTTTTTTTTTTTTTTTGCATGTACCAGTCCAGTTTTCCCAACACCATTTACTGAAGAGGCTATCTTTACTCCACGGTATACTCCTGCTCCCTTTGTGAAATATTAATTGACCATAGAGATGTGGGTTTATTTCTGGGCTTTAAATTCTGTTTCATTGATCTATGTGTCTGTACTTATGCCAGTACCAGACTGTTTTGATTACAGTGGCCTTGTTGTATAGTTTGATATCAGATATTGTGATGCCCCCAGCTTTGTTCATCTTTCTCAAGATTGCTGAGGCTTTGGGGTGCCTTTTTTGGAGCCATATAAATTTTTGGTGTATTTATTCTAGATCTGTGAAATATACCATTAGCATTTTAATAGAAATTGCATTGAATCTATAATTGTTGTGGATAGTATGGACATTTAAATAATGTCAATTCTTTTAATCCATAACATGGTTTATGGTTCCATTTATTTGTATTTTCCTCA
Organism: Mormoops blainvillei; assembly: GCA_004026545.1. NCBI lineage: Eukaryota > Metazoa > Chordata > Mammalia > Chiroptera > Mormoopidae > Mormoops > Mormoops blainvillei. The sequence continues at coordinate 20,261 of PVJD01007450.1, forward strand.
ATTTCTTTCTTTAGAGTTCTCTAGTTTTCTGAGTACAGGTCCTTTACCTTCTTGATTCCATTCATTCCTAGGTGCTTAATTTTTTTATTGTTGCTTTATATTAAATGGGATTGTTTTCTTAGTTTCTCTTTCTGATAGTTTATTGTTGGTGTAAAAAATGCCATTGGTTTCTGCATATTGACTTTGTATCCCACTACTTTGCCAAATTCACTTATTAGGTTGAGTAGTTTTTATTGGAGCCTATATGGCTTTCTAAGTACACAATCATGATGTCTACAAATTACATTTTTACTTCCTTCTTTCCAGTTTTGATGCCTTCTAACCAGTTTTTAATACCTTATTTTTTTTTCTTACCTGATTGCTGTGGCTAGGCTTTCTAATATATGTTGAATAAGAATGGTGAAAGAAGACACCCCTGCCTTGTTCCTGATCTTAAGGGAAACATTTTAGTTTTTGCCCATTGAAAACGATGTTGGCAGTAGGTTATTCATATGTGGCATTTATTATGTTGACGTATGTTCCTCTATTCTCACCTTGATGAATGTTTTTATCATAAGTGGGTGCTGGATTTTATCAAATGCTTTTCAGCATCTATTGGTATGATCATGTGATTTTTGTCTTTCCTTTTGTTTGTATTATTTATTACATTTATTGATTTGAGAATATTACATCCATCCTGGAAACCCTGGAATAAATCCCATTTGATCATGGTGTATGATATTTTTAATGTATTATTGGATACAGTTTGCTAATATTTTGTTCAAGATTTAAGCAGCTATGTTTATCAGTGATATTGGCCTGTAATTTTCTTTCATTGTTTTGTCTTTGTCTGGTTTTGGAATTAGTACTGGTCTTGTGAAAAGAGTTTGGGCATCTTACATATCCTTCAATTATTTGGAATAGTTTGAGAAGGATACTAGTTAGTTCTTCTTTGAATGTTTGGTAAAATTTACCTGTGAAACCATCTGGTCCAGAGCTTTTGTATGCCATGAGATTTTTGATTACTGATTCAGTTTTGCTAGTTGTTATATGTCTTTCTGATTATTTGTAATGGAGTTTTAGAAGATTGTATATTTCTAGGAATCCATTTCACCAAGGTGTTTTAATTTCTTAGCATATAGTTGTTCATAGTAATTTCTTACAATCCTTTGTATTTCTGTGGTATCAGTTGTTACTTCTGCTCCTTCATTTCTGATTTTACTTATTTGGGTCCTCTCTTTTTTTTCTTGGTGAGTCTGATTAAAGGAATGTCAATTTTGTTTTTTGTTTTTTGTTTTCAAAGAACCAGCTCCTGGATCCATTAATCCTTTGAATTGTTTTTTTAGTCTTTATGTCATTTAATTCTCCTCTGATTCTGATTATTTTCTCCCTTCTACCCACTCTGGGCTTTTTTGTTGTTGTTCCTCTAGTTCTCTTAGATGTAGGGTGAGGTTGGTTCTTTCAGATTTTCCTTTCTTCTTTAGGTAGCCCTGTATTGCTATAAACTTCCCTCTCAGGACTGCTTTCTCAATGTCCCATAGGCTTTGGGTTGTTATGTGTTTATTTTCATTTGTTTCCAGATTCTTTTTGAGTTCTTCCTTGATGTCACTGTTAACACAATCATTATTTAATAACATATTATTCAGTCTCCCTGTATTTGAATGTATTAGAGTTTTTTCTTGTGGTTGGTTTCTAGTTTCAAACCATTATGAAATGAAAAGATGCTTGACATGATTTCAATTTTCGTGAATTTGTTGGGGCTTATTTTGTGTCCTACCATATGGTATATTTTTTAAAATATTCCATGTGCATTTGAAAAGAATGTATATTTTGCTTTTTTGAGATTAAAGGTTCTATATATATCAGTTAAGTCCATTTGATCTAGTGTGTCATTCAGTGCCACAATGTCCTTGTTGATATTTTGTTTGGGAGATCTATCAATTTTTGACAGTGGTGTGTTCAAATCTTCAACAATGACTGTATTGATGTTGGTCTGTTTCTTAAAGTCCTCCAAGATTTTCTTTATATATTGTGATGCTTCTATGTTAGGTGTATATATGTTTACAAGGTTTTGGTCTTGATGGTTTCTTCCCATGAGTATTATGAGATGTCCTACTGTGTCTTTTGATGGCCTTTGTTTTGAAGTCTATTTTGTCTAAGTATTGCTACCCAAACTTATTTTTCCTCTCCGTTTGCTTGGGATATTTTTTTCCAACTATTCACTTTCAGTCTGCATATGTCATTTGTTCTGAGGTGGGTCTCTTGTAGTCAGCATACATGTGGGTCATGTTTTCTTATCCATTCAGCTACCCTATGTCTTTTGATTAGAGCATCTAATCCATTTACAATTAATGTTATTATTGATAGGTGTTTATTTATTGTAATTTTTCCCTTTATACCTGTGTTCCTCCCTATCTTCATTTATTCATCTTCTTAAAGCAGCCCTTTTAGTATCTGTGGCAGTGCTAGTTTGGTGCTGATAAACTCTTTTAGCTTTTTTTTTTAAAACTGGGAAACTTCTTCTTTCACCTTCCATTTTAAATGAGAACCTGCTGGATAGAGTAGCCTGGTTTGCAGGTTCTTGCTTTTCGTTACTTGGTATATTTTGTGCCAGTCCTTTCTGGCTTGTGTTTCTGGTGAGAAATTAGCTGATAGCCTTATCACATCCCTCTTGTATGTTACTAGCTGTTTCTCACTTGCTGTCTTTAGATTCTCTCTTTGTCTTTAAATTTTGCCATCCTAACTGTGATGTGTCTTGGAGTGATCCCCTTGGGGTTCATCTTGATTGGAACTCTATGTGCTTTCTGAACTTGTATAATATTTTCCTTCACTAATTTAGGGAAGTTTTCTGTCATTTTTTTCAAACAGATTTTCTATCTCTTGCTCCCTTTCTTCTCCTTTCAGTATTCCTATTATGCATATATTGTTACATTTCATGTTGTCCCAAAGCTCCCTTAAACTATTTTCATTCTTTTTAAGTCTTTTTTTGATATTTTTCTCTGATTGGATGTTTTTTCTACCTTGTCTTCGAACTTACTGATTAAAATCTCTGCTTCATCTAACCAGTTTTTAATACTTTCTAGTTTATTCTTCATTTCAGATGTTGTATTCTTCATTTCCACCTGGTTCTTATTCATAGTTTCTATGTCCTTTTTCATGCTAATATAGTTCCTACTAAGTTCTTTGTAGTTCCCATATAGTTCCTTTCGATTATCACTAAATTCCTTGAGCATCCTTATAACCATTATTTTGAGTTCTATGTCTGAAAAATTTCTTGCTTAATTTCACTTAGCTCTTTTTCTGGGGATTCCTCCTTTCTTTTCAATTTGTAGTTCTTTCTTTGTCTCCCCATATTAGGTGGCTCTTTTTTTTTTTTTTAATTTCTGCATACTAGATTGATCTGCATTAACTCCCTGTCTTCATGGGGTGGTCTTTTGTGGTAGGAGTTCTTTGGGTCTCAGTGGTACAGTTTCCTTGATCTCCTGAGCTGGATGTTCTATGGATGCTCTTCATTAAGTGCATGTGGGCTTTTCTGTTGTATTTGGGTTTTGATTGTTTTGGTTCATTTGTTGGTAGTTTCTCCCCTTTGGCTGGCTGACATAATCTCAACCCTCACAATGTCTTGTATGCTATTGTACATGTGCTGACAGAGCAAAACAAAACAACACAGAAAAGAAAACCCACACCAGCAAATATACCCACTAACAACAACAATATCAACAACAAGTGAGCAAGGATCAATAAAGCTGGGAAGAAAATAAGAATATTAAAGAAAAAAGAATATGAGTTAACTAAAGGAAAGAAAAATGATTTTGAGAAGATAGAAGGAGGATAAATAATGAGTAAGATATAGGAACAAGGAATCACCACAAAAGGTGAAATAAGGAAAAAATAAATTTTAAACTGAAAATAATAAAGAGAAGGAAGAACGTAAAATTGTGTAAGAAAAGGGAAGAGTAATAATGTGATTTGAAATTAGAAAATAGGGAAAAAATAGGGAAAATATGGAAGAAAAAGAAAAAATGTCAAAAAGCTACGTGAAAGAAAAATAATACAAGTAATGAAAAAGAATGAAGTGGAATTTGTCTCAGCAGAGTTTAGTGCTTGCTTGTTACCTTCTTCTGCATACAACTCTGGTGTCATCTGAAGCTGGTGTAAGACAATGTGAGATGTTGTCTCAGTCTAGGTCTAGGCAGCATGTTCGAAGCTATAAGTTATCCGCAGTCTGTGGTTGTCTCCTTCAGGCTTGGCTGCATCTAGAATTGTCCTTAGTGCTCTGCAATGGTAGTTTTTTTTATCAACACAAGGTCTGGGATGGGTCAGCTAATGGCCAAAAAAATGCAGGTACCACCTCCACCTGCCTTTTCCTGAGACCGTGTGTCATTAGCCTTAGTCTAGCTGTTGACATGTCTGTTTCTGAGAGGGTTCCTGGTGGAATCCAGAGTATGGGACCCCTGGATCTCATGTAGGATGTGCTGTTCAGACTTCATGGAAGATTGTGGGTGTTCACATGCCTGAGTCTGTGCCATATTATTTCCCCGAACCAAGCAAGACAAAGCCCCTAGTAGAATAGCAGGTTGGACCTCCAGAGCCCAGAGTTTGGGTCTTCTGGAAACCAGGGGGGTGTCCCCAGGCTCTCCAATGAGGTGGAAGTGCCACTGTGATTCTCAGGAAAGTGTATGGAATGGTCGTGCCCTAAAGTTAGTCTCTAACACCCTTGAGTCTGTTTATGTTGCTCTCTTCTCAGATGGGGATGAGATGCAACTTGGAAGAAGGTAAGGAAGGAAAAGAAAAAAAAATGATGCTGGTTGGGGCAAGCAGGATTTCAAAGCATATTGCATGTAGGCTTCCAGAAGATGGAAGTAGGGGGTTTTCAGAGACTGGGGCAATGGTTTTTCCCACAGGGTGGGGTAATTGTTTTCCCCTGGGCGGGACTTGCTCTTCTCAAGAAAAATGGCTGTTGCAGTATTATATTATATCCTAGCATTGTGAACCCAGCAACCATTCTCCAATGTCTCTCCCTCAAGCCTCCCACTCCATACTCTCATTATGCAACTGCAGTCCATGCTGTCCTCACTTTTCCCCAGCCAAAGGTAAGAGTGGCTTGGAATGTGAATACTGTGCACTGGCCTTTTTTAACAAAAGAAAGGGAAAAATGAAAAGAAAAAAGATGACTTTATCTCCAGAGGGTTTTTTCTTTCTCCAGCAGGCACAAAAACTCCATGGTCTTTCACTGCTGGATGCTGCATAGGTGGGTGATCTGAACAGTGGCACTCTGTGCTTGGGAAACCAGCCTGAGTTCCAGGCTTCACTCCTCTCTGAGAGAAGCTCCCTCAGCCATGTGGCCACCTCAGCTGCCACCAGTGGAAGCAGTACCAGCCACTTTTTTGTCCCTGCCCCTTCTGCCAGCCCTGAGGCGGTTTCTGTTCATCCTTGGTTAAGTAACTTCTCTTCAGGTAGTCTTCAGTTGTTTATTTTAGGTGGATAGTTTCCTCTTTATCTTTATTTTCAGCTTGGTTCTGGGGGCAGTGTGAGATAAATTCTCCTATTCCACCATCATCTTACTTCCCCTCTACTGCCTCATGTGGGACAAATCACTTCACCTCTTTAAGCTTTAGTTTCATATCCAGCTTGTCTTGGGCACCACAGGACAAGCAGGTCACCATACCCATCCACCGGAATCTTCAAGTTTATATATAGGCTGTAATGGGGTTCAGTCACATATTTCATCCAAATGGTCTCAATACCACATTGCTCTCTCAAGGCAGTGTCTTTGAAAAAATCACATCATTATTAACTCAAGTCCTGTAGCATACAATAAAGTTTACTCTTTGCATTGTACAATTCTCTGGGTTTTGACAAATATATAACATCATGTATCCACCATTACAGTGTCATATAGAATATTTCATGGTCCTAAAAATCCCTTTATTTCATCTCTCCATCCTTTTACTCCCTTCTCCTGAACACCTGGTAACCACTGGATTCTGTTTTTACAGTTTCCAATTCCCTGTCAAAATGGTCAAGCTTTTATTTCTTGAGCATAGTGAGCATAGCTGCTTTATAATCTGTGTCTGGCAATTTCTGTATCTGAACTCCCAGTATCTAAGATTTGCTGTTTCTTCAATTTCTCATTAATATCATCTCTCTTATATGCCTTATAATTTTTGTTTGTTAGTTTCAAATATTTTTAATAGTTTTTATTGTGGTAAAGTATACATAATATAAAATTTACTATCTTAACCAATTTTAGATACAATTATATTAAATACATTCCTTTTGTTGTGCAACCATCACCACCATCCATTTCCAAAACTCTTTTCATCTTAAAAAACAAATGTACACATTAAACAATAACTCTTCTGTTCCTTCTTTTTTTCCAGACCCTGGAAACTATCATTTTACTTTCTTTTCTATAAATTTTACTATGCTAGGGATCTCATATAAGTAGAATCAAACTTTTTTTTTTTTGGTGACAGGCTTATTTCACTTGGTGTGATGGCCTTAAGGTTCATTCATGTTGTAGCATGTGTTAAAATTTCCTTCCTTTTTGAGTTGTAATAATACTTCATTGTGTATATTACCACTATGAATATGAATGTTGAAATACCTCTTTAAGGCTCTGCTTTTAATTCTTGGGAATATACCCAGAAGGGGAACTTTTAGATTATGTGGTAATTCTGTGTTTAAGTTTTTGAGAAACTTCCATGCTGTTATCCACAGTAACTGCATCATGTTATGTTTCCACCAGCAGGGCACAATGTTTCTTACTTCTCCACATCATTATCAACACTTTATTATCTGTATTTAGATAGTAACCATCTTAATGGGTATAAAGTAGTGCCTGAATGTTTTATACTTTGTGCTTAACATTATGTTTGAGAAATTATATGTAGAAAAAATTGAAGTTTAGGATAATGTTACCTACTCTTAAAAAAGATTTTACTTGTTTCTGTCAGGTGCATGCAAGCTTTATTGACAGATTATGACATTAATTTATCTTCAGGGCTAGAGATTTTATGAGTCACCAAAGGATTCAAAAGCTGGCTGTAGACATGCTCAGGCTGATACTTTGGTTTACTCTTACTTCTTGAGACTGGACTATGTGGTCCCTGCTTGAGAAAGGAAGATAATTTAGCAGGGCACCCACCCTTAGCAGAATCTCAACTTGATTTTGTGTTCCTATGTCATGAGACTCTCAAAAGTGCAACTCAGCCTGAGTCACTTATCCCAACTCAAGAAATACCCCCACAGAAAAATGAGTCTAAATGCATAGCTCACTCCACTGGATGCCTGGCCTTTCCTGGATTCTGGACTGGTAACGTTTCACTATCACATTAGCTCCTTGATGCTTATGAGTTTTCTTAAAATTTTTTGTTCATTTTTTTATTTGTCTTCATCAAGCAGTTAATCTGAATTATTTAGTTGTTATCAGTTGTATGTCATCTGTTCATTTCTCTTTCCTCACCAGATCTAGAACTTATTAATGTCAGGGAATGTGCTGTATTCATTTTTGTGTCCTTAGAACCTAGGATTTATTGATACTGCCTGACATATTTTTAGGAGCTTACCAATTATTTGTTAATTCAATGAGTTCTTGGAGTGGGTTAATTTATCCCTATCCAGGTGAAAATATCAGAAGAACTTGTGTAATGTCAAAATTAAATCTGTACAATATGGCAAAAATATATTTTAGAGACATGGCCAGGATCAGAGAGCAAAAAACCTATGCAGGAAGTATCTCAGCAAAGCACATGAAAAAAACAAAATCAAAGTATGGACAAAACAGATAAGAAGGCATAAGCTGTAAGATGGTAATTAACATTGATTATCCTTCAAATTTCAATAAACACAGTTTTGTTGATTATGATATTTTTATTTTAAAGATGCTCTGCATCATTGTTAAATATTGGTTCTGAGATAAATTTAATAGTTAAGAATAATGCTCACTGATGCCAGTGAGCATTATTCAGCTGATGACTCACATTGGACTCATTGGTGACCATGTGGCTCAGTAAAGTATGAGCCTTCAGTGTTGCTTAAACCAGAGTTCAGAAATTAACATCCAGCTTTGCCACTGTATAATTGTGAACAAGCTTCTCAACATTGTGATCTCATTTCCTGGCCTGTAAAGGGGACGAAAGTAGCTTCTCTTTGAGGTTGTTTGTGAAGGTTAAATGATCTGAGGTAATATCAGTCAAGTGCCTGATGTGAGTAGGCACTCACTTAAAAGTGTCCATTCTTGTTATTCCATCCAATGAGCTCAGCAATGACTTGAACAGGCTGTTTCCACTCCCATGGTAGGTAGCATAACACCTTCCAGGCACAGGCATTTAAAATATTTATTGCTTATTTTGCCTTGGACATGAAGGAAAGTGAGATAATTTCTCTGTTTCCAGCCTCAGGGTCTCTTCACTTGTGATCAGGGTCCCTAGCTTTCAAACTGACTTCCTTCCCTTGTGCCCTTAAGGCACTCTGACTCTAAATCAATGCTTACTAATTATTTTTTATCTATGTAATTTAAAATAACTATTTAATTAAATAATTATTCCAAATACGATATCATTCTCTGCAATGGGCTAAATCCTACCTTGTTTGGCTCCTAATGCTTTGAATATGCTAATACATGTTTCTCTAACTGAAAATTACTTAATGTTTTTCTAAATAAAAATGGCTACCTTCCATCCCCTTGAAAAGATCAAGCCTGTTCTCTGTTTCTACTAAGTCGAAACCCTTTAATCCCTCTGGGGTGATGTAGAATAGCTGTTTTAGTAATATAAATAGTGGTCACTTTGCTGTAAATTGTGTCAAATTCTTACAGGTGAGATCAAAAACAAGGTCCCAGATGAATTGAAAAATGGTTCTGTTAGATTTTATGTCCACTAACATTTCTGAATGATTCTGCTGCAGACTATCCAATGTCATGCTCTCTGCAGAGAAGCCCAGTAATAGGCCACACTGACTTCTACCCAACAGCTTTCTTAAGCCTGGAAAAACCTCAGTTTCCCTGCCTGTCAGCACTTTTTAATCTAAAGATGTTTTCAGGGATTGGGTTCTTTGGTGGCAAAAATTGGTCTGTTCCTTTTGACCTAAAGTTAACACAAAGAAGGAAGGAGAATTATCAGAATGAACTGGAAGGAGTTTGGCTATAGGACACTCCAACTGATCCCAATGGGATGCTATGGACAAAAAAAAAAAAAGAAAAGGTCAAATAAAAGCTGATAAGAATACTGACTCACAACATAGTGGTTAATATCAATACATTATCAGATATAACAGGAATTAACATTGGAACATTTGGAAATGAGTACTCTGATGGAATAAATGTCAAATAGGAAGGTGAGGAGATTATGGCTTTTTATAAAATTTATATCAATGTATAACATTTAAAATTTTAAAAACACAACTTTCATACAAATATAGGTTCATTTAGCACATTAGTGAGAGATCTAGCAGGATATTAAAGTTATTTCAAAAAAGAATTCAAGAATTGAGCCAGGCCCTGACTGGTGTGGCTCAGTTGGTTGTGTGTCATCTCACAAAGCAAAAGGTCTCCAGATCAATTCTCAGTCAGGGCACATGCCTAGGTTACAGGTAAGGTCCTGGTTGGAGTACAAACTAGAGGTAACTGTTTGATGTTTCTCCCTCATATTGATGTTTATCTCCCTCTCTCCCTCCCTTCCCCACTCTCTAAAAATAAATAAATAAAATCTTTAAAAACAGAATTTTTTTTAGGAAAGACATGATGAAATGACTTTGCTAAGTGTGTTGGTTTACAAAGACTAACATAACAAAATACCGCAGACTAGGGGCTTAAACAACAGAAATATATTTTCTTACAATTCTGGGGAAGGAAGTCAGATATCAAGGTATTGGTAGGGCTACCTTCTTCCAAGGTCCCCCCCCCACCCATTTTGGCTTATAGATTGTGGGCTATTCTCCAAGTGTCTTCATTCAGTCTTCCTTAATCCCTTCCTCTAATGGTACCAGTCAGATTGGATTAGGGCCCACTCTCATGACCTCACTTTAACCTAATTACCCCTTTAAAAATATTTAAATACATTGTGAGGTACTGGGTGTTAGGAAGTCAACACATAAATTTTAGAGAGACATAATTCAGTCCATAACACTTAGTGTTAGAGAAAAACTTAATTAATTTCTTAACAGAGCAAGAAAACTAAACTATTATAAATTTCTTTACCAGATAGAAATCTTTGAAAATCTACTAGACAAAAGTCTACAATTAAGAATCCAGGCCAGGCCCTGACCAGTAGTTCAGTTGGTTAGAGCATCTTCCTCATATGCTAGGGTTGCTGGTTTGATCCCTGGTTAGGGCACATACAAAAATCAACCACTGATACATTGATAAGTGGAACAACAAATCAATGTTTTTTTCTCTCTCTCTCCCTGCCTCTCTCTCTCTCTCAAAACAAACAAACAAACAAACAAACAAACAAAAAACACTAGGCCATAATCAAGCAGTTCAAGCAAAGGTACACTCCCTAAGAGAATTAAATAATCCTTGAGCAGGTCTTTTCAACAATGTCCTAAAATAACATTGAAAGGAAATGCAGTCATCCTTTTATTTTAATCCCAACTGCATAACTTTTTAAAAATGTGTATAACAAACACAACAAAAAACTAAAAACAGGCAAGCAACAATACAAGCAATTAGGAAGCCAAGTGATATACAGTGTGTTTTCAAGAAATTGTCAGGCTTAAACTACACTCAATGAGTTGCTCCAAGTTCAGGTGATTTACAAACATTTAATAACATTGACTATCTCATCACTTTTTTAAATTTATATATACATTTCAAAGTCACAACAAAACTCAATAAATTAGTAAGTATTCATTAATTAATTTATTCACAGGTTTAAATGCTGTACACCATTTTGTTTCACTACCCTTTGCCATCTTTCAGGCAACTTCATAATTCCATCTTCCCAAAGCTTTTTATCTTTTTGAGAAAGAACTGCTCAAGGTGCCTTTTTCAGTCTTCCAGGGAATTGAAAATTTTTCCACTAAGAGAATTTTGTAAAGACCAAAATAAATAGAAATCCAAAGATGCAAAGTTTGAATGCAGCAGATGAATCGGAACTTCCCAGACAAGATGTAACACTTTTCACCTGGTCATCAAAGAAACATGCAGGCTTGTGTTATCCTGATGGGAGATTATGGGGTTTCTGTTTCATTCTCAATACTTTTCATTGAGTGCTGTTTTCAGTTGGTCTAGTTAGGAGCAGTATTTGTTGGAAGTAATCATTTCATTTTCCTGGAGGAGCTCATAATAGAGGACTCCCTTCCAATCCCACACATCATCTTCTTTGGATGAAGACCAATGTTTGGTGTGGTTGGTGGTGGTTCATTTCTCTTTCCCCATGATTTCTTCTATTCCACATTATTATAAAGTATCCCCTTTTCATCAACATCACAATTTTTTTAAAAAATTTGAATGTTTTCTTTATGTTTAGGTAGAGAATCACATATGGAAATACAGTCAAGAAGGTTTTTTTCACTTAATTTATGTTGAACCCAAACATCAGAGCAATTAACATAACTCAGTTGGTGCAAATGATTTTTTATTTGGATATTTTGATATTTGGGTATTTTTGAGCGTGTTGGCTATCTCTCATGTGTTATAACATTGACTGTTCTCAAATACTGTCTCCATTTGATTGCTATCAACTGCAATTTGTCCACCCGACTGTGGAGCATGGTCTTGTGAGAAATCTCTAGTATGAAACTTCACAAGCCACTTTTGACACATTTGATCAGTCACGGGACCTTCTCCATATATTGCACAAAACTTTTTTTTTTGGCATTTCAGTTGCATTTTTACCTTTCTTGAAATAATAAAGCATAATATGCCAAAAATGTTTCAAGTTTTCTTCCATCTTCAAGATTAAAATCACTGCACAAAAATTCACCAATTTTGATGCTTTATTAAATGCATGCTTATATGAGAGTTGTCACAATACAATCTAAAAAATTGTTGCAAATGAAATTAAAGACAACCAAGTGATACTAGAGCCATCTTATGGAAAAAGCTAAACAAGTGTTTTGGCCAACCTATTTTTTTTGTTGTTAAACAAACAAGACAACAGGATGGGGGTGATTGAATGTGGGAAGTGGGGAGTGGGTAAGGCTGGGGAGAATAAAGGGGGGAAATCATGACTACTGTAATTGAACAATAAAGTAATAAAAATAAATAAAAAAGTAAAAATTGGAAATAAATGAACTGACATTAAAAAAAATCAAGAAATTCTGACTTACCCATTTAAAACAATAAAGCAATGAAGAAAATTCTACAGAGTTCTCTATACAAATGAATGATTCTTTTCTTACTATATTTTCTTAGACATGGAATTGTTGGGTGAAGGAGAATGAATATTTAAATTTTTAATCAATCCTATGAAATTTTTGTATAGAAATGTTCCAGGATTCTGGCCAAGATTGAGGTATATGTATATATGCTTCATTTCTTGACACAACCAAAAGAAAGACAAGAACCGATTTAAAAATAAAAAGCAACCAGAATTACCAGAAAATCAAACTGCACAGAAGTCCAACAACCAAGGAGTAAAAGAAGAAACATTCATCCAGACTGGTAAGAGGGGTAGAGATGTGAAGCTGGGGTGGACAGGATGTGCAGAAAGGCAGCAACTGGCAGACAAGGATAAGAGAGGAAGCAGATAGAAGATCGGGATATCCCACATTTGCATGTGGATAAGCTGGAGGGAACAACTGGGTAGCAAGACAAACCATGAAACCTAGGGTCCCAGCACACAGAAATAAAGCTTCAAAACCTCTGGCTGTAAAAATCTGTGGGGGTTTCGGTGACAGAAGAAACTCCCACTCTCACAAGAGAGTCTGTTGGAGAGGACCACGGGATCCTAGAATGAATACAAGCCCACCCACCTGGGAATAAGCACCTGAAAGGGCACGATATGCTTGTGGGAAGTGAGGGAAGTGATGGAAAGTAGGACAAGAGCTGAGCAAGCTAGCAAGTGGCATTGTTCCATCTCTGACCCCTCCCCGACATACAGCACCACAAAACAGCATGTGGGTTGCCCCACCCTGTCAGATACCTAAGGTTCCACCTTGTACAATGTAATAGGTGCGCTGAGACAAAGAAATATGACCTAAGTGAAAAAGCAGATCAAAACTCCAGAAAAAAAAACAACTAAGCAATGAGGAGATAGACAACCAATCAGATGCAAAGTTCAGAACACTGATAATCAAGATGCTCACAGAAATGATTGAGTATGGTCACAAAACAAAGGAAGAAATGAAAACTATGCAAAGTGAAATAAAGGAAAATATACAGTGAACTAGAAGTGAAGGGAAGGAAACTGGGACTAAAATCAGTGATCTGGAATAAAAGGAAGAAATAAAGATTCAACTGGAACAGAATGAAGAAACAAGATTCAAAAAAATGAGCAGAGGCTGAGGAAACTCTGGGACAACTTTAAATGCCCCAACATTCGAATCATAGGAGTACCAAAAGAAGAAGAGGAAAAGCAGGAAATTTTTTAAAAAATTAAAAAATATTGAAAGAAAACCTCCCCAATCTGGTGAAGGAACTAGACATGCAAGTCCAGGGCTCTCAGAGTCCCAAAGAAGTTGGATCCAAGAAGAAACACACCAAGAGACATCATTATTAAATTACCCAAGGTTAAAGATAAGGAGAAAATCTTAAAAGCAGCAAAAGTAAAGGAGAGAGTCACCTACAAAGGAGTTCCCACAAGAATATCAGCTGATTTCTCAAAAGAAATCTTGCAGGCAAGAAGGGTCTGGAAAGAATTATTCATAACCATGAACGGCAAGGACCTACTACCTAGATTACTCTATCCAGCAAAGCTATCTTTTAGAATGGAAAAGCAGATAAAGTGCTTCCCAGATAAGGTAAATTTAAAGGAGTTCATCATCACCAAGCCCTTATTATATGAAATGTTAAAGGGACTTATCTAGGAAAAAGAAGAAGGTCAAAAACTATGAACAGAGAAATAACAAATTCATAACTATCAACAATTGAACCTAAAAAATAAAAACAAAAACTAAACAAATAACTAGAACAGGAACATGATCACAGAAATGGAGGTCACATGCAGGGTTATTAGTGGAGAGAGGGAGGGGGAGTACAGGGAATAAGAAGCATAATTGGTAGGCACAAAATAGACAGGGAGATGTTAAGAATAGTATAGGAAATGGAGAAGCCAAATAATTTACATATATAATCCATGGACATGCTGGAGGGAGGGGTGTGGTGTAAATGGAGGCAGTCTGGCTTCCTTACCAAGGTGTCTGGGCAACTAAGGGAAGCAGTTTTCCAGAACCCTGAGAATGAGTCTAATAAGTAGTGTTCTCATAGCCTTGAGACTGGGTCAGATAAATGGTTTCCATAGCCTTGAGTGGGCTTGCATAAATAGTATGAAGCTCTGTTTCATAAGATCTGTTGGCACCCTGTTGGCTTTTTCTGCGTTTTAGTACTTAAGAGGGTAAATACTCCCTACTGGGTACCACACAGAGGGAAGAGGTGATATGCAGTGTGACAAGCAGCTTGCAGCATGCTTGGATCTCACACTCTTGAATAAAGGCATGTCAGGCATCCCAACGGCTCCATGAATATTCTTTTGTCTGCCTGAATCTCATGAACCTGTCCAGCCTTGAAAGGTCACAACACAAGGGGGATGCAGGGTGGAGGGGGATAAAGGGGAGGAAAAAATGGGACAGCTGTAATAGCAAAATCAATAAAATATATACTAAAAAAAAGAAATGTTCCTATTTTTCCTGCGACACCAAAGCATTTGAGAATGCCTGCTCATTTCTCCATATCCTGGTGAATGTTATATTTTTATGGTTTGTTTTTTAAGTCAATTAAAAATTTTGCTAATCCATTCGGTATTTTTCTTCTCATTTCTATTTTAATTCTTTGATTTTTAGTAAAATTATTTTCCTTTCTCGCATTTCATGGCTTTTGAATTTTTTGTGGATTGATCAATCATATTATTTATCTGGTTTTCTGTTAGGGTGCTTGATTTTTCCTTATTAGATTAGTAACAGCTCTTCCTATAATAAGGATTTTAATTTGGATATTAACATTTCAGTTGGGTATTTGGCAAATATTTCCCTCTGCCTTTCCTTTAATCAATTAATTAATTTGGTGAACTTTTGCCATGTGCAAGTCCTATATTTAAGGTAGAACTTCGAAAATGTAATTCGTGATTCTGGTATCAAGATAAAATAATATTGTATATACATTTTTGGAGCTTATATTTAAAATAATAATTTCTGACGTGGTTGGTAAGATGGTGGCAAGGTAGATGGGAGCTGAACGCACTTGCTAGTGCCCCCACCTGGGATACCTGGTCTCTCTTCCAAAGAACAGATTGAACAGTTGACAGAATCCCAGCTAATTTGGATGCCAAACATTGCAGAGGATGCTTAAAAATGGATGATAAGGAAATTGTGAAGACCTATGGGAAGGTCCCTGGGCCTCGTGTTGGAGACTGTGGCTGCCGCAGGAGCATTGGAGGAGGGCGGGGTCAGTGATTGCAACCTCACGTCTCCCTACCCAGAACAGGGAAGCCACAGACCCGCGCCCCGAGAGATCTGGATGCTTACATTTGCTGGGGAAGAAAAGGAGTAAGAGACACACAGCCAGTGGCTACTGTGACTGGGATGACAGTCACCTCTGGGAAAGCACCAGAGAAACTGGAGAGCTGGATGATACCTAGAGTTCGGAGAAGAGATGGGCTGAGACTGGCCATGACCCAGATAGACTCTGGGCCAGTCGGAGAGTTGGTCTGTGCTGAAAGCCAGATACTTGTTAGGAACAGCAGACCACACCCAAGGGGACTTCTCTCAAAAGAATATCTCAGCCACTGTGCAGAGTCTAGTGTGCACAGGGCCCTTGTGTGGGCAGCAGCCAGACCAGAAGGAGGAGTGGGGGTCTGATTTTCTCCCACTCAGGGTGCTTCATGGATTGATCAAAGGGGGCCAAACAGGGTCTTGTAGAGGCAGCAGTGCCCAGAGAGACTTCTTTTTTTATCTGGTTTTCTGTTAGGGTGCTTGATTTTTCCTTATTAGATTAGTAACAGCTCTTCCTATAATAAGGATTTTAATTTGGATATTAACATTTCAGTTGGATATTTGGCAAATATTTCCCTCTGCCTTTCCTTTAATCAATTAATTAATTTGGTGAACTTTTGCCATGTGCAAGTCCTATATTTAAGGTAGAACTTCAAAAATGTAATTTGTGATTCTGGTATCAAGATAAAATAATATTGTATATACATTTTTGGAGCTTATATTTAAAATAGGGGAACTGACCTTCTCTGGAGGGACTTTGGGTGTGCTCAGTGCCCAGGACAGCAAAGAGGGAGATGGTGGGTATGATTTGCTCCCACTCAGTGCACCTCATGGACTGATTAAAGGGCTGCATAACAAGGTGGGTTATTGGGACCGACCTGGAACACATGCACACAGTGGACAGTGTGGGCTGCACAGTGCTCTGAGGGGTTGGGCTGGAAACTGGGCATCTGTGATTGTTGTAGCCCAGACAGAACCCCCATCCTAATGGAACCACAGGAAAGGAAAAAAAGTGGAGCCCAACCCACCTCTGCCTGCAGGATCCTGGAAGACCTGAAAAACCCACTTAGCAGGTTTAAAGTCAGCAGGATGCTCCCCCTAACACTCCAAGAATAAGACAATAGGGTCTGGAGCTGTGAGAAAACCAGACACAGATCAAGAAAGATGATAGAAGGTGAACACCAACAGCTGATATAAATTTCACTTTGCAATCCTTCAGAACTTGCATGGTTTTAAAAATTTCTCTTCTTTCCATTTAGTTATTTTTTGTTTGATTTTTTCTTTATTTTCCCTTTCATACTGCACTTAAAATTTTCTTCTTTCACTTGTGTTCCAAAAACACACTACTCTTGGCCTTTTACTTTTTATTCTTTTTATTCAGATTATATATTTCTTGTCATATTATTGTTGTTCCAAATCCCACACAGTACCCTTCTCTGGTCTTAATCCATTTCTACATCTTCTTGAGCTTTATGACTGTTGTGGTTAACTTTATTTTCTCATGACTATGCCAAGTTTCTATCCCTTACTCTCACTGTTTCTCCTCCATCTAACCTGGCATAAGCACTCTGCTTTCTCAAGTCAGCTCACATTCTTTTTCCCTTCTATTAAGAGTCTTATTTCTTTTTCACCTTTTATAAAAAGTGGCTAGTTGGGTGAAATATCACAGTTATTACTCTACTTCTCTGAAAGATCTCCTATTTGTCACTACTTGTTAGTACTTTAAATCCCATAGAATACTCTCCTGATGTGTTACTCCATCTCACCATTGCACTGGCCCCAATCAGTTCAGTAAGGAATTTTATCTGATTGTTTTTTCTCTCACTTTTTTTCTCTTGTCATTCTTCTTTTTTTCTCTTTCTTTTTTGCCCTCTCTCACCCTGGGCTTTACTCTTTACTCATTAGTTTGCTTACCTTATCTTCTCAAAATCATTTTTCTTTATTATAGACATATCATATTAACTTTTTGCTTTTCTACATTATTCTATTCCCATTCTATCTTTATTAAATTTCATACAACTGTTGTTGTAATCAACCACGCTGGGGTTTCTCTGCAGTTTTGCTCCTTTTGGTCCAGTATCTTTTCAATTTCACTTCAGGTCTCATGGTAAACTCTTCCCTCTTCTTAATCCATTGTTCTCATTGCCATTTCATATTTTACTTATACTGTAAATTTTGCTCTATCCCTATCTTCACCTTGGTTCTATCCCAACTCTTATCAATTCTCCTCCCTATTGCCAAACAACAGAATTTTCCCCTTTTATCGTCATATTTCCATGTCAGTCATATAATATCTGCAATCCCTATTCACATTTATTAATCTTAGTTCACCTGCAGTTGAGACTATTGATGTGGTAGGCAGGTTCTTTTTGCTGGTGTAGGTTTGGTGGTCTGCTAATACTGCTTTGTTAACCAACACCTGCACAACAGCAAACCAGACAAGGTGGGAGTTGTGAATATCAGTAAACCCATGAGAGGGGAGAACCCAAAAGCAAAGGAACCACCAACAGGTAAAGCTGAAGTACAAAAAAAGACCCCACACAAATGGAAGAAAGGATATCCTTAGAGCATCCAGGCAAGGAAATCAAAGGGACCTAACCACTGAGTTACACAGAACTCCTACCACGGAAGTTCACCTTATGTAGACAGCTGGCAAAGCAGAGCATCTGGAATAGCAGAAACAAACAAAAAGAGTTACCAAAAATGGTGAGACAAAGAAAGAACCTACAATCAAAAGGAATGGAAGACTCACCACTAAAAGCTAAATAAAATGGAGGAAAGCAAACTATCTGATTTAGAATTCAAAAGAATGATTATAAGGATGCTCGAGGAATTCACTGACAACCACAGTGAACTGAGTGGGAACAAACACAGTATAAAAAAGGAAGTCAAAACTATAAAAAAGAACCAGGAAGAAATGAAGAATACAATATCTGAAATAGAAAATACGCTAGAAGGAATTATAAGCAGGCTAGATGAGGCAGATGACTGAATTAGTGAGCTGGAGGACAAGATAGAAGGAAATACTCAGGCAGAGCAGCAACACACAAAAAAGACTAAAAAAAATGAAGATAGCTTAGGGGAACTGCAAGACAATATGAAATGCAACAACATTTGACTTAGGAACACCAGAAGGAGAAGAAAATGAACTAGGGATAGAAACTTTTTGGAAAAAGTTTTGACAGAAAACTTCCTTAACCTGAAGAGGGGAAAAGCCACACAAGTTCAGGACACACAGAGGGTCCCAAACAAGGTGAACCCAAAGAAACCTACTCCAAGACACATCATAATGATAATGTCAAACTTTAAAGAGAAAGACAGAATCTTAAAAGCAGCAAGAGAGACACAGGAAGTTACACACAAGGGAACTCCAATAAGGCTAGCAGCTGACTTCTCAACAGAAACACTACAAGTCAGAAGGGAATGGCAAGAAATATTCCAAGTAATGAAAGGCAAAGACCTTGTAACCAAGACTAGTCTATGCAGTAAGACTCTCAATTAAAATGGAAGACAAAATAAGGAGTTTCCCAGGCAAATGAAGGTTGACAGGACATACTGCCACCAAACCAGCACTGTGAGAATGCTGAAGTGACTACCTTAAGAAGAGGAAAAAAAAAGAGAGAGGAACAAAGGTACAAAGGTGGAAAAGTGAATAAGTACCTAACAATAATAAGATTAAATGTAAATGGATTAAATGCTCCAAACAAAAGACATAGGGTAGCTGAATGGGTAAGAAAATATGACCCACACATATGTTGCCCACAAGAGATGTACCTCAGAAAAGAAAACCTGCACTAACTAAAAGTGAAGTATTGGAAAAAAATATTCCAAGCAAATGGACAGGATAAAACAAACCAGGATAGCAATACTTATATCAGACAAAATAGACTTCAAAATAAAGGCCATAGAAAAAGACACAGAAGGACATTTCATAATACTCAAGGGAAGAATCCATCAAAAAGACATAAACATAAATATATATGCACCCAACATAGAAGCACCCCAATAAATAAAATCTTGGAGGACTTCAAGAAAGGTATAAACAGCAACACACTTATACTAGGGGATTTTAACATCCCACTGTCAACAATGAATGGATCTTCCAAACAAAATATCAACAAGGACATTGTGGCACTGAATGACACACTAGATCAAATGGACTTAACTGATGATATATATTGAACCTTTCATCTCAAAGAAGCAAACTACACATTCTTTTCAAATGCACATGGAATATTTTCAAAGATAGGCCACATGATAGGACACAAAACAAGCCTCAACAAATTCAAGAAAATTGAAATCATGTCAAGCATTTTCTCAGACCACAAGGGTCTGAAACGAGAAACCAACCTCAAGGAAAAAAATGAAAACACTCAAATTCATGGAGATTGAACAGCATGCTATTAAACAATGAGTGGGTTAATAATGATATCAGGGAAGAAATCAGAAAGTTTCTGGACATGAAGGAACAACAGTCCAAAACTTATGGGACAGAGTGAAGGCAGTCCTGAGAGGGAAGTTCATAGCAATACAGGCCTACCCATAAAAGATAGAAACATTTCAAATAAACAACCTAACCCTACATCTATAAGAACTGGAGGAACAAAAAGAAACAAAACTGAGAGCCAGTACAAAGGAGGAAGTAAACAAGATCAGAGTAGAATTAAACAACATAGTGACTAGAACAATTCAAAGGATCAAAAATCCAGGAGCTGGTTCTTTGAAAAGAAAAACAAAATGGAAAAGCCTTTAACCAGACCAATCAAGAAAAAAGTGGGTACTTGAACTTTTGAGGGGAACACTTTGTAAAGTATATGGCTATCTAACCACTATGCTGTATACCTAAAACTCATTAAAACATATTGAATGTAAACTGTTATTGAAAATAAAATTTAAAAATACATAAAGTTCATATAGAAAAAACTACTGTGATGGCAGGGCTGTGCAGTTGGCTGGTAAAGTTTGCTTTTATAGCCTCCTCATTATTTAAATAATAATAGTAATGATGCTAATAATAATTTTATAAATCATAGGGACCTTATTTTTTCAATAGGTCATTCACCTAACTTATATTGTTGTGAAGAAGAAATGTAATAGTGTAAGTCAAATGTCTAGTATGATAGGTTGGTACCTATTAAATACTCAGTAAATTAAAAAAAAAAGAAAAAAAGAAGAGAGACCCAAATAAATAAAATCAGAAATGAAAGAGGAGAGATTACAACTCATACCAAGAAATACAAAGAATTGTAAGAAATTACTATGAGCAACTATAGGTCAATAAATTTGAAACCTAGGTGGCATGGACACAGTTCTAGAAACATATAATCTTCCAAAATGTAATGAATAGGAAGTATAAAGCCTGAATAGACCAAAAACAGCTGGTGAAAAGAGCAACAATAAAAATCCCTGGCACACAAAAGCCCTGGACTGGATTGTTTCACAGGAGAATTTTACAATACTTTTAAGGAGAGCTAACCCCTATCCTTCTGAGAATATTTTTAAAAATTCAAGAAGGGGAGGACTCCCAAACTCTTTTTATGAGGCCAGCATCATCCTAATACCCAAACCAGATAAAGACACAAGAAAGAATGAAAACTACAGGTCATTATAGCTGATGAACAAAGATGCTAAAATCTTCAACAAAATATTGGCAAACTGCATCCAGCAATACCTTAAAAAGATCATACCTTATGATCAAGTGAGATTCATACCAGGGATGCAAGGATGTTACAGTATTCATAAATCAATAAATGTAATACTCATATAATAAAAAGGAAAGACAAAAATCACATGATCATATCAATAGATGCAGAAAAAGCATTTGATAAGGTACAGCTTCCATTTATGATAAAAACACTCAGCAAAGTAGGAGTAGAGGGAGCATGCCTCAACATAATAAAGACCCTACAGCCAACATCATGTTCAATGGGTAAAAACTAAAAACTTCCCCACTAAGATCAGAAACAAGACAAGGATGTCCTCTTTCATACCAGTTCAACAGTATTGGAAGTCCTAGCCACAGTGATCAGACAAGAGAAACAAATAAAAGGCATCCAAATAGGAAAGGAAGAAGCAAAACTGTACTTGAACAACTATTTTTAAAAAGGAAAACTATGAAATGCATTCAGAAATTTGTTAATCTAAAAATGAATACTAATTACTTGATTTTAATTGTCAATAATCATTGAAAATTATAAAAAATTTAATTTCATAGAATGTAGGACTAACGTCACATTCTTATCTACTGGATATTGTAGAAATTGGTAATTATTAAGCTGCAAAAAATATATGTAAATAAAAATTAATTACATAGTAATAAATGATGACACACTAAGAAATAAATGACCTTACCAGAAAAAGTGAAGTCTGAATAATTTCCAACAATGTGTTTAAAGGAGAAACAAAAAGTCTACATGTGATGCAATGGGAAAGAGAAGTAATAGTTAATTACATTCTTGATTTTTTTTCACAAGTGTAGTTGATCTTTAAAAAGTTGCAGTCCCTGGAAAAAGAAATAAAAACTCTGGAAAGCAGGATTATTTTGTTTTAAAATGAATGAAGTTGAAGCTCTTTGATAATGTAGGATTTTTGGGGAAAATGCCAGGAATTGAGATCCAGCCACAAAGATAAAGCTAAAGTATTTTATGTCATGAAATGAAGTAAAAATTTTAAAAGTATACTTTCAGCAATATGATGGCTATTTTCCAGGAGATCAGTTACAACCATAGATCTGCAGCTGTGACTGGAAATTATCTGGTTCCCTGTCATGGGATGAGAAAACAAATGAGAACTCTGAGTTCATACATACCCACATATACAGCCAAGAATAATATAAGAATTTCAGTTATAAATGATTAGCAATCTCCTTTTAAAAGAGTGTGAAATGGAGTGTTTGTAGTCTTTTTTAGAAGTCATCATAACTGAAAAGATAACATATAATATTGCTGTTTTTGCCATATTCCCCAAGAGTCTTGTGAAAATTCTGCAAGCACCTCCCATGTCAGGTGTTCTTCAGCCATGATCCTCAAACTTGACCACACTTCCCAATGAAGCCCTGGTTAGTATAGCTTTCCTGACCTGATATTCTTGCCAGTAAACCTCAAATTACTTTAGGTTTCTCCCTTTTTCTCTCACAGCCTTATATCCAAATGGTGGACACATGGCATTCCTCCTTTCCAGGAGCTCTTGCTAACCCTGTTGGAAGGCTTTTGACAATGCTTCCACAAGAAAGGGATGTTTTATGTGACTGAGCTCATCACAGCTGTTTTGTCTTTATAGTCCATGTACGTCCCTGGAACATAATAGATGTTCACAATGGTTTCTTGAATTGAAATTAAATTCAGGAGACCTGTCATCCCTATGATGTATATTCTATGACCAAGAAGAGCCTGGTTGCTGTTTTTATCAGTCCTGCTCCTTAGTCCTTGATATTCCATTGCTATAATTTTTATGACAATTCTCTGGCCCAGGATTCATGGAGTTTTTTGCAGCTGTTAGTACCTGCCTACAAAGTTCTAGACTGTACCTGCAAAGCTTGAAGTAGTCTCTGTAAATTAAGAGGCCACTGTGTTTACTTTTTATTTCTAAATCAAAGAGCTACCTATGACACCAGGAATTCTCTAACCTTTGGAAAAATATTTCTGTAAGCCATTTCCATGCATCTCATGAGAGGCACAATGAAAACATATTGCTTTTTAAAAGAAAATTCTTCTTTTTAGTCTGTTTGCAGATGTAGCTTTCCCATCATTTTACAAAATACATTTTAAACATTTCTGTGCTGCATATACCTAAATAATGTTACTTGAGACCACTTTGTAAACAGACTGCTGGAGTGGGAAGTTTAATCTCTCTGTCACCTCTGAAGAAAATGTGTTTAATCCACTATCAGAACCAGCCAACTCCTGGTTAGGTGGACAATCATAGTGATGGGAAAGCTGGATAGGCAGGTAGTCATGAGAGATACACAGCTTGCTCAAGTAGCTCCTGAGGGCAGAGACTTGATCTTAGTTACCATTTTATTCCAGAATATTACTCACAAAAGTCCCATGGAGAAGTTTACTATTTTTGAGATATACACAAACTCCTCTTCAAACAGAGACCGTTCTGTGCTCATTTTCTCAGGGTTAGATATGCTTGTTCAGTACGTGACAAAGGGGTTTCCTGGTTTTGAGCGCAGATAAAATATTTAGGAGAAATAGCAAGAACGAGAATAGATTTCCACTAATGCAAATTAAAATCACAGTGATATATCACTTCATGCTTTTCAGAACTTGTTATTATCAAAGTCAATGAATAACATGTGTTGGTGGAGATGTGAAGAAAATGGAACCCTTGTACACTATTGGTAGGATTGTATATTGGTGTATTCACTATGGAAAATGATATGGAAGTTCCTCAAAAAATTAAAAACAGAATTACCATACTACCCAGCAATTCCACTTCTGGATATTTATCTGAAGAAATACAAAATGATCATTAGAAATGATATATGCACCCCAATGTTCCTTGCAGCATTATTTACAGTAGCCAAGATATGGAAGAAACCCAAGTGACCATCAATAGACAACTGGATAAAGAAGAAATGGTGACATATATACAATGGAATGCTATTCAGCCATCAAGAAGAATGAAATCTTACCATTTGTGACAACTGGAGGGTGTTATGCTGAATGAAATAAGTCAGAAACAGAAAGACAAATGCCATGTGATTTCACTTTTGTTTGGTATATTCAGTATATATGAATATATAAAGGGAGCAGAGAGTAGATTACTGGTTGCCAGGTTTCAGAGGCAGGGGAATGGGAAGTGACTGCTTGTGGTTAAGGAATTCTACTCTGGATTATTGAAAATGTTTTGAACTAGATAGAGGTGGCGATTCTATAACATTGTAAATGTACTGAATGCCACTGAGTTATGCACTTTTAAAATGTTTAAAATTGCACATTTTATGTTTTGTATATTTTACTACAACAAAAAAATTCCCATAGCTCATAGATGGCTTGAATCATCAGCATTTACCACAAACTGTATAAAGCTGTGAAGAACTACCATGACAGGAAATTGCAAATATTTGATTTTGAATAAATAGAAACAACACCTCTAAAAACTAATAATAGGCACTGAGAGCTTCACATCAGGTGATAAAATGGAAACCAAGCTGACTCTGGTGGCAAAAACAGGCACCATAAACAACTGTAAGGGCTGGTGAGCTGGAACATAGTTTTCAAAGTGTGGTCCGTGGACCAGCAACATGCGTATCTGCAGAACCTACTACAAATGCAAATTCTCAGGCCTACCTCAAACATTCTGAGTTTAAAATTTACAAGGTTGGGCTCAGTAAACTTAGTTTTAACCTTGTAGATGATCATGATGTACCTTCAAGTTTGAGAACCACTGATGCTGGTGTTGGTGCTGGGAGCCCTGGTGCCCGGGCCCACATGGTAGCTATTGACCCCAAGGGAGGATGGGTAGGCTGAGGTCCATTATTGGCTGAAGAGACCTCCAGGCATGCAGTCAGCCCTTCACTGGCCCATCTTCCAGGACCAGGCCTCAGTTGCTCTCAGAAGCAGCATCCACTCTCTTTTTTCCCTTTTCTCCCTTCCTCCAATGGGCTTTGTTTCTTCCCATTCCATTTTCTTTTTTACCTTCATTTCCTTACTTCTGCTTTAGCCTAAAAAAGGCCAGATAAGAGTCCCTTTTTCCTCATAGCTGAGTCTTCACACCCTCGCAGAAGGGAGCAGAGTACTGGTGGTCCATCCTTCTCAAGGTAATAATGCTGTCGCATGACCATCCTGAAGCACTGCACTATTCCTAAAAATAGTCCTTTCATTAATCTCCCTTCAAATGACTCCATCTGAAAGTCTGTCTGATTGTTCCCTGCTAGGAACCAGAGGCACGCCCACTATAATCATTGTATCATAATCTTTTATTTTCTTACTTTAAGTAATTTTTGGTTTTTCAATTACATACTTACAACATCATATTAGTTTCAAGTGTACAGCCCAGTGATTAGGTATTATGTAACTTACTAAATGATCATCCCAATAAATCTAGTACCCACTCAACACCATGCATAGTCATTACAATATTATGACCATATTTCCTATACTGTACTTTACACTCATGACTATTTTGTAACTATCAATTCATACTTCTTAATTCCTTCACCTTTTTGACCCACACCCCATAACCCCTTCCCCTTTGGTGTCAATCAGTCTGTTCTCTGTATCTATGAGTTTGTTTTTGTTCTGCTTGCTCATTTATTTTGTTTTTCAGATTCCACTTATAAGTGAAATCATTTGGCATATGTCTTCCTCTCTCTGACTTACTTCACTCAGCACAATACTCCCTAGGTTCATCTAGGTTGTTTCAGATGTCAAGATTTCATTCCTTTTTTTTTCTTTTATGGCTGAGTCACATTCCATTGTATATATGCACCATTACTTTATCATTTATTTATTGATGGACACTTAGGTTGCTTCCGTGTCTTGGCTATTGTAAATAATGCTGAGGTGAACATCAACATATATATGTCTTTTTGATTTAGTGTTTTGGGTTTCTTCAGATAAATATCCAGAAGTGGAATTGCTGGGTCCTTCTTTGTTTCTTGTTTTATAGCCTTTGTTTTAAAATCTATTTGTCTGGTATAAGTATTGTTACTTCAGTTTTTTGTTTGTTTCCATTTTCATAAAATATCTTTTTTCATCCTTTTACTTTCTGTTTGTGTGTGTCTTTCTATCTGAAGTCTCTTGTAGACAGAATATGTAAGGGTCTTGTTTTGTTATACATTCAGCCTCCACATGTCCTTTTTTTTTATTGGAACATTTTATCCATTTGCATTTTAAGTAATTGTTCATGGATATGTATTCATTGCCATTTTATTCATATTTTTGAACTTTTTTTCCTTCTTCTTAAAGAAGATCCTTTAACATTTCATGTAATACTGGTTTGGTGGTGATGAACTCTTTTAGCTTTTTCTTGTTGGGAAAGCTCTTTATCTGTCCTTTAATAATAAATGATAGCTTTGCTGCTTAGAGTAATCTTAGTTGTAGGTTCTTGCATTTCATCACTTTGAACATTTAATGCAATTCTTCTGGCCTGCAAAGTTTCTGTTGAGAGACATTAGCTGCCAGTCTTATGGGAGATCTCTTGTAGGTATCTAATTGCTTTTCACTTGCTGCTTCTAAGATTCTCTCTTTGTATTTAACATTTTGCATTTTAATTATCATGTGTCTTTGGTGTGGGCCTCTTTGAGTTCATCTTGTTTGGGATTCTCTGAGCTTCTTGGACTTCTATGTGTATTTTCTTTACCATGTTAGGGAATTTTTCTGTCATTATTTTTTTCACATAGGTTTTCAATTCCTTGCACTCTCTCTTCTCTTTCCAGCACCCTATTATGCAAATGTTGATATACTTGAAATCATTGTCCCAGAGCCTCCTTATACTACCTTCATTTTTAAAATTATTTTCATTTTGTTGTTCTGATTGGGTGTTTCTGCTTCCTTATCTTCCAAATCTTTGATTTTATCCTCTGCTTCATCTACTCTACTGTTGATTTCCTATAATGTATTCTAAAATTCAGTCAATGCATTCATCATATCCGACCAGTTCTTTTTTATGTTTTCTAGTTCTGTTTTTATGTTTCCTATCTCTTTGTTGAAGTTCTCTCTAAGTTCATCTACTCCTACACTAAGTTAATTGAGCATCCTTATCACTAGTATTTTAAACACTGCATCTGGTAGATTGCTTGTCTCTATTTTGTTTAGTTCCTTTTCTGGAGTTTTGTTCTTTTGTTTCATTTGGACATCTTTGTCTCCTCATTTAGGCTGCCTCCCTGCATTTGTTTCTATGTATTAGGTAGAGCTGCTATGTTTCCCAGGCTTGGTAGACTGACCTTAATCTAGTAGGTGTCCTATAGGGTCCAGTGACAAAGCCTTCCTGATCACTCGAGCTACTCGTGCATTCCAGGTGTGCCCTCCCTTGTGGGCTGTGTACACTTTCATTTTGTAGTTGAGCCTTGATTGTTCTTGGCACCTCAGTGGGAGGGATTTACCCCCAGGTTGATCAGTTGCAATGGCTGGCGGCGATCACTGTGTAGAATCTGCTGTGCAGAGACCAACCCCACAGAGCAGGACTTACTTCAGCTGGGTTCTGATGCCTGCCGAGTCTGCCTCTTGACTGCTTTGCTTGTGGAGGTGGTAGGGTGGTACTTTGATGTGGTGTGATACTGTCCACTAGGTGCCTTGGTTTTGGAGCCCCTTGGGAGGTACAGGCCAAGGTCAGCCACCACCTATGCCCTGACTGGGGCCACCAAACATAAATTACAAAATGATCTACAGGTGCACAGAAAAGGTCAAGCTGCAAACCAAAGCCAGCTACCACTAGTACCAGGCCTGGGTCCACTAAGTCAGAGGTACAGGGCATGCAGAAGCTAGATGCTGTTTGTTTGAGAGATTTTAGGAAAGTCAGAAGCACGAACCAGGATAGGCTTATTTGTATGGAAAAGCCACTGGAAACAGCTTAGTTGGGCCTGCAAATTGGGTGGCACAGGGCCTCAGGGAATCACCAGGGCAGGGCAGATGGTGTTAGCCAGCCACTGAGTCTCCACCATATCTGATGGAGACTCTGATGTGGTGCTCACCTGTCAACTTTGTGAGGGAAAGGGTCATCAAAGGAACAATGGCCTCTAGCATCTGCTAGCACTTCTGTCTGGAAGAAAGCTGCCTCTCCAGCTCTTTTCCTGAAGCCAGACAATTCAGTTTTTCCCCATATGTCCCTGGTGCCTTTTGTGCAGCTACCCCAGCACTGGAGCTCAGAGAGAGTGAGTCAGAGTAAGCCCATATGGGGGCATCCTTTAAGAGAAACACCTGTGACTCCTCCATCTTACCTTGCCACAATCTCTGCAGCTTTTTAGAGCCAGAAGTTTTGGGTATTCTCTTCCTGGCACTGGAGCCCTAGGCTGGGGAGTCTGGTGTGGGGTTGAGACTTCCACAGGCAAGATATCTCTCCTGATTTTATCTGCTACATGTGGGTGTGGGATCAGACCACTCTATTCCACATCTCTGTCGCTCCTAGCAATCTTGATGTGACTTCTTTATATCTTTGGTTGTAGGAGTTCTGTTCAGCTAGATTTTGGGCAGTTCTGAATGATGGTTGTTCTGTAATTTAGTTATAATTTTGATGCGGTTGTGGGAGGATTCAAGTAATGCATTTACCTATGCCACCATCTTGGCTGGAACACTTTATACTCTTTTAATGTAATAAAGAAGGCACAGAAATGTGTAGGTAAGAGTAAAATAAGTAGAATAAGTTAGTATAAGGTAAAAAGTATAAGTAGATAATTTTACAAATAAACCTCTCTCTGAACTCATTTGACAAAGTTATCTCTACAGCTATCGAATCAAAGACAGGGAAAAGAAAATGGTTGTTTGTGGCCATTCAGACCTGCAGGGTAAGAGGTTCAGGAACTGCTATATATGGCCAGACACCTCCATTTGATCATTCTCTGACCCTCGCTATTTCCTTTGGCAAAGGTGGGATCAGGGAGGTGACATTCAGAATATAGGTGGATTCAGTTAACTCAGGTGGGGGCACCTGCACTTTCTGCAAGACAGGAGACAGAGCTCATGCCCCTCACTTGCAGAGACCACACAAATATGGCATTTTATTGAATTGGGGGTTGTTTTTATAATTGGGAGAGTAGGAAGAGTAAGACAGTTGTGAGGGGAGGGAGGAAGAATTGGGAAGCACACCTGGGCCTGCTCAAGCAACCTGCTCCTCTCAAGGGGCAACATGCAGGAGTGAGGAGGCAGTGCCAACTTCTTTAGGCCTCTGCTAAAGGAGGCACATGGGTGAAGGCACACCTGGCAGCACCACATCTACGTGAGTACTGCAGGAACCATGCAAAATGACCCAGATCCATTTCCCCATATGCAGTGTCTGATCTCCTCAGTCAGGGTGTTTCAGCCCTCCTGGCACTGTGTTCAGCATCTGGATTTTTTTTTAAACAAGGGAGCTGGGAGGGATCTGGGGTGGGAATGGGTGCTGAAATGTTCTCTGACTTAAGGGGCTATAATTTAACTCCTGTTCCTCTGTGTTCTTAGATTTTTATCCTTACTATGCTTCTCATCTTCAGGGAAAGATACTTTCAAGTAGTTAGGTCTCAAAGAAGGCAAGGAGATGAGGACAGGCAGAACTTTTTGCTTTAAAAAAAGCTTTCTTTGCTTACAACTAAACTAACAGCACATTTGACACAATTTTAGGTGCAGACAATGAGAATTTTAATTTTGTGGCAGACACCTGAGTGGGAAGCTAGGCTGCCATTGATAAGCTCTTCAGGCTCTATTGATACCATGCTGAGACCTGGATGATAAGGCTGTGTTCCTCCTCACTCAGTGGATATTTAATAAATGCCTGCCATGTGCTGGGGCACTGGGTGTGTGAGTGCAGAGGAAAATACCACACAGTCTCTACACTAAAGGGGATGAATGTGGGCCTAGACAAGAAATGAAGCAAATAACCATAAAGGAGAAACCCTTGTTTATCTAATATTTGCTTACATATTCATTCATTCATTTAGTCAATGTTCATGCAGTACTGATAATGGACCACAGGCACTGTGGGACAGGTTAGCTGGTGGTGGGTGGGAGACAGGTAAGCAAGAGCAATAGGGAACTGATTGGAGGGAATATGACAGGGCTGCACGCAGAGTTCCATGAGGGTCCACAAGATGGGGCTTCAAGAAAGAAGTGATTTTTTTTGAGGGATACAAAAGTTTATTATTTCTCAAAAACAAAATAAAACTCAATAGAATAACAAGAAGAATGGTAGAACTTAATAGACTCCTATAAGAAGCTGGATTAAGCAGACAATAATTAGCAAGGACTTCAAAGACTTGAACAAGTAAATGTAAAATCCTGATGTAAGAGAGACCTGTACCCAATAAATGGGAATATTTTAAGAAGACATTTTTAAAGCACAAAACTAACATTTATAAAAATGAATGTAACATATTTTAAAGGGGCTCCTTTAAAATGCATAGAGACTGTTACATGCTTTTCTTTTTCTTTTAATTTTTTTTTATTGTTGTTCAAGTACAGTTGTCTCCATTTTCTCCCCACCAATTCCCCCTGCCCTACCCATCCCCACCTCCCATCCTCTATCTACCCCCCTTTGTCTTTGTCCATGTGTCCTTTATACATGTTCCTTGATGACTCTTCCCCTTCCCCTGCCATTTTCCCCTCCCCCCTTCCCTCTGGTTACTGTTAGTTTGTTCTTTATTTCAATGTCTCTGGTTATATTTTGCTTGTTTGTTTGTTTTGTTGATTAGGTTCCACTTATAGGTGAAATCATATTGTATTTGTCTTTCACTCCCTGGCTTATTTCACTTAGCATAATGTTTTCTAGATCCATTCATGCTGTCATGAAGGGTAGGAGCTCCTTCTTTCTTTCTGCTGTGTAGTATTCCATTTTGTAAATGTACATTGTTTTTTGATCCATTCACTTACTGACGGGCACTTAGGTTGCTTCCAACACTTGGCTATTGTAAATAGTGCTTCTATGAACATTGTGGTGCGTAGGTTCTTTTGAATTGAATGGAAATGACTTTTGACCTGGCAATTCCACTGCTGAGATTATATCCTAAGAAAGAAGTGTTTTATAACAATGAAAACTGCTCAGGGCTTACTCTTTAGACAGAAAGATTACTGATGAAATTGTTCCCTCCTTTCTTTCCCCTAAGAATATTTGATTTTTTTTTGTGCCTATTATTTTCTCTTCCTCTTCTCTCTTTTAAAGAAATATCTGCCTTTTAAAAATTATTTTTATACCCAGTCCCTGGACTTTTTGTGATGCAGAATGGGAGGAAAGGTAAGGAGATAGGGCTGAGCAGGAGGCATGCTCTAGGCTTCCCTTTGTGGGGGACAATCTGCATGATGAGAGAAGTAACAAAAAACTAAGACAAAAAGCTAAGTATATCAATCTACATAGTTGAGAGGTTGCAATGGGCAGGGAAATGTGGAAAAATTGGCAAAGCTGTCTGTTGCAATATTGGGTGGCCATGCTATCTCTAAATACACTGTGGCCATGTGCAGTGTAAACCCTGAGTCCCCTGGCACTCTGGAGTTTCCTCTCTTCCTGAAGCACATGTGGGATAAATAGCCCTTGCATGATGAGTTCAACTGATGATTTAATTAAAAGGAAACATGATGAGAGAGAATGTGCTCAGAGCTAGAAACCCAGGGTATAAGACTGTTAATTTTTTTTCCAGCTATAAAATTCTGAAATAACATCCCTCAAAAGGTCTGAAGTCACATCACAGCACTGAGGCACACCATGGTGTTACAGACTGAAGATCTGTGTTTCCCATGATAGAATTAGAGCCTTCATAAGAAGATGAAGAGAGACCAAAGTTTCCCTCTCTCTGCAATGTGAGGACACAGCAAAAAAGATGTCTGTCTGCAAGCCAGGATGAGAGGTCCCCCCAGGACCAGAATTGACTGGTATCATGATCTTGGACTTCCAGTCTCCAGAACTGTGAGAAGTAATATCTGTTGTTTAAGTCCATCTGTCTCTATGGTATTTTGTTAAAGCAGCCTACTTAAAACCTAACTATTTAGTATTAGTAGTATTAAATTAATTATGTGTTCAGTTTGGACAAAACTTTGCATTCTTTTGCTAGTGATTACTGATGGAAAAAGTACAGCTATTATTAACATAACAAGAATGGTTTGCACAACATCGATGTAACCTGGCAGCGAAGGAGAGTGGACTGGAATGCTCATGAGTAAACAACTGACTTCACTGTACTAGTCAGTGGGGATGGTAAACACCGTTAAGTGAGCATGTGTACAGTGTGGGCATCACATTCAAAAATGACTGACTGAGTAGAGCAACAAACCTGCATCAGATTTTGTGTTAAGCTTGAACATTCCTCTGTGGAAACTGTTTGGATGATTCAGAAGGCCACAGCTGTGGGGAACTGGTGATTGGCAGCTTCATCACAACATGCCTGCTCATGCATCACATCTCATGCAGAGTTTTTGGTGAAACATCAAATTACTTTGGTGACTCAGCCCCGCTACAGCCCAGATTTGGCACCTTGTGGCTTCTGGCTTTTCCCAAGACTAAAATCACCTTTAAAGGGAAGAGAATTCAGACTGTTGATGAGATTCAGGAAAATATGATGGTGACCGGGAGCACTGTGTGAGAGCTCAAGGTGCCTACTTGGAAGGGGACTGAGATGTTATTGTCCTGTGTACAATGTTCCTTGTATCTTCTTCAATAAATGTCTCTATTTTTCACATTACATGGCTATATAATTTATGGACAGGCCTCAAATAGAAAGCTCAATAAAAGAAAATTTTTGCTGCATGTTTTTGATTATTATTATTTATTCTATGTAATGATTATTACTGAAATGTAGTTTGCTATAAAAAGGGAGGGAAAAACTGATAACTCCAGATATCAGGTACACTGGGTACACCTCGCAGATGCTTGGACATGGTTATGATAACATTAGCACAAGGCTAACATTTCCCGCCTGTCTTCTACATCAGAGGGACTGCAATCAGTGCTTTCTATATATTATCTCTCTGCTCACAAAGACTTCATTTTACAGGTGAAGAAATAGCCCAGAGTCACATACTTGTAAGTGGAGAAGCTGAGACTCAAACACACGCCAAGACCATTAGCTATGACACTAACTGGCAACTCATAGAAAAACCTTGGTTTGCTTAAAGCAACAGGTTTTATTGTTTTTTTCCTATTTGTCCTGTCAAAGGGTGATCAGCACCATGATTTCCTGAGCCAATTTCTCAACTGAAAAGAACAAAAGGTGCCTACCTGTCTCCACTAGTGACTGCTTTATTCTGAGCATGGCTGATCCTGCTGGCAGAATTCCCCAGCAGCAGCCCTCGGATGCCTTCTACACAACACTATCCCTGAGGTCCTGGGATAGTGAAGGAGGTAACACTTGCTTTGGGTATTTTTTAATCTGCTTGCTTACACATTAGTTCTTTTATGGCCAGGGTAGTGTGCAGTGCACGGGTGCAACCCCAGCTCCTCCCAGAGTCCTTGGCACATAAGATAAGCTTAGGAGAGATTTGTGGCACTTGGTTGGATCAATGAAAACTACTGGCAAAGTTGTGTTTGGAAACTCTCTGGGAATTTTTTTTTAATAAGGTGACTCTGATCTCCCATGAATGATGATCAGTTCCTTCCCCCGGCAGGAAGCAGTGGTCTGGGTTCTTCTGCCAGATAGATTTTCTCTATGCAAATATGAGGGATGAAAAAGGAAGGAGAACACCAAACTGGGAGTCCAGTAGGACAGCCAAAGTCAGCATGGTTGAGGAACAAGTTCAATCACATTGTCAATACAAGTACTGTTGCTAAAGACAAGCACAGATGTTCCAGTTCTCTCCTTCTGGGCACTGGTAGGATTATACTTCTCTGCACCCAGTGAAATTAGGCATGGCCATGTAAATTGATTTGGCAAATGAAATGTGAGTAGAGCATTAGGAACTTGTGAGTAATTCACCATGTTGCCTTCTGCATTCCTCAGGGATCATGGAATTGTGTGTAGTTAAGGAAGCTCCATCAACTTAGGTCCCTCAATGATTGCAATGAGCAGAAATCTTCCACCAGCCCATAGTGCATATGTAACATGAACAAGAAATGAACACTTACTGTATTAAGTCACTAAGATATTTAGAGTGATTATGACTATAGCAACACCTAGTGTTTTCTGACTAACACAAAAGATCTGAGGCTGAGGAGGACATCACAGACTGAATAGTCAAGGAAAAGAGAAACAGGAAATGTGGGTCAAGAGGCCAGGTGGCAAGGGAATCTGGGCACACACTGAAGCTGAGACCATTGCCTATGGCTGAGCCTCACACTCTGTGTCAGGCTGGCTTCCTGGGAAGGTCCAGGGTAGGGAAGGTAAGCACAGGCCATGGAGTGACACCATCCAGGAGGCATACCAGTAATGATTTTGTGTCATATGCTGACAGCTGGTCACCACTGACTGGGAAAATGGTGGCAGGAAGAGAGAGGGTCGGGGAGAATGTGTGTCATGCAAAGAACAGTTTGATCCCGGAAAGTTCTAACTCTTCTCAAAAATAAGTGAGTTGGGACACCCAGCAAAGAGGCATTACTCAGACTTCTTGTGTGGGGCACAGTGCTTAACTATCGGTGAGTTATCACTGTATCACACACATCTAGTGGTTAAAACACTTACCCTGTGACCACTCCTAGAACAGAAAATTTCTTGTAAGCCATTAGTCATTATGCATTCTACAAATGCTTGAGATGCTAGGCATTGAGCTTTCCACAGTAAGTAGACAGGCTTTATGGATATTATTGTCTACATATAGCCAAAAATTAATAGCAATTTACAATGAAGATTAAATATGTGGACAGAGGTAAGTACAGGTTGTCCAGAAGGTCACATAAGCTAGGCCAGGAGAGGTACTAAAATAAGGCTGCTAGCAACTAAATTGGGAGTGAAGTACCAGCTGCTCTATAGCAAACACCCCCCACACTTACAGATGAATGCAAGCAACCCTTCCTTTAATGGACCAGTGAGAACAGGAAAATAAATATATAGAGTTGCCCAAGGATTTGAATGCAGTAAAAAAAAAAAGTTCTGAAATTTGAGTGTCTTGAAAAGAATATTCATGAGCTGAAGGCTTATGATTCATACTTTTGGGTCAATTCATGGTCAGACAAACAAACAAACAAACAAAAAAACCTGGGGAACTTGAAGAAAGCCAAGTATCTGGGATGAATTAACTAGTTTCTCCCTCCCTCCCTCTCTCTCTCTTTCTCTAGCCCATCTTTTTCTAGAAAATTAGAACAATAATGGGTCTGGTTGCCCATCTAAAGCTAACTCTTTCCATTCCACAGAGCCCCACCACATCCTCCCTCTTCATTCTGTTCCACTGACCAAATCTTTTCATCTTTTAAGGCCCAGTTTAAACCTATCTCCTGGAATCATACAAAACAATTTCTAAACAGTGATGACTTGTTGAGAAGGGAAGTGCATGGGGGAGTGAGATGGGTCACTTTTTGCTTTTTTTCAATTTTTATAAGCACATATTATTTTGTTTAATTAAAATGAAAATAAACCTACAAGGAACAAAAGTTCCACCTTCCACGGAGAAGGTTCTCTGATTCTCTGTTGTAGAGTAACCTCGTGTTTGGGTATTGCCTTCCACAATTAACTACCATCTTGCAACTAAGTCTTTTTTTTCCTTTAGACCATAGGTCCTAGCTGGAACCATCTATAGAGCGAGCATGGCATTGCTCATATATTGGCAACTCAACTAATATTTGGTGAATGATATAACCCCCACAGTGCCCATGGCATGGGTGTGTGTGTATTTGTGTGTTTATGCTAGAAATTCATACCTTTAACTGAGTCCCCAAAAGTTTCTACTTAAGTAGATATAACCAAAGTTTAGTACATGTTTTTTCATTCTGCCCTGGTTTTGATACGCTCACATCAAGAAGAGGCGAACCCACCATCTCCTCCAAGAAATGTGAAATGATAATATATAGGAGCTGATGGGAGTTGGGGAAATCTACAACTCTTCCTCTTGTGAGGAATCAGGATTCTGAGCCAGCCTTGGTCCTAAGATACCTGTTCCCATCTGTGTGTGCCTGGGAAGATGACCTCCCCTCTACCCCCTTCCCACATCACCTTGCATTTTTTCCCATGGGATCCAGTAGATGGTATACAACAAATACAATGACTTTGAGGAGGCCCATGTTGGGAAAAGAAATACTTCCTTGATTATCTGTTTGTTTGTTTGCTTTCTCTCACACCATTTTCCCCCATAAATACCTTGAAGTATAACTAATATAAAAAATGAATGCCATGGATTTGAGAATGAAAAAATGTTATGTCAAAGTTAAAACTATGGGTCTTCAAGCAGAGATTTCTGATTGTTGGCAGAGCAATAACTAATTTTCTGGGAGTTGGCATTTTGTTAATGACAACATAAACAGCTCTGCATAGAAAGAAATAAGTAGTAAAATAAAGCTGACACCACCAGTTATCTATTAAACCAAAGAAATGGTAAGACCTAGTATTGATGGGTGTGTGAGATAGAGCAGGCTCATTGCATGTTTCTGGTGCTCTGCAAAAGGTGTGAGTTTGCAAAGCAATATGGCTTTATTTAAAAGCCATAAAATAACCATACTCTTTGAGCAGAAAACTTTGAGGAAAGCTCTAAAAGTTATAAAAAAGGAAACAGTATAAAAATGTTTGTATCAAAAAACTTGGAAACAACCTGAAGGGTCAACTTTAGGAAGGACTCAGTTGACTATGATATATCAATATAACACATGGGCATCAATACGGTTGCCTTTTCCAAGACTCTAGGAGAAAGTGGACCATCCTTGGATTGAAGACAGCACAAAGCAGACTTTTGAGAGGAGGATATTGGAGGAGGTCTGAGTCCATTTGGGTTACTATAATAATGTACCATTGACTGGGTAACAAACAGAAATTTCTCATACTTCTAGAGACCCAGAAGTCCAAGACCAAAGGACCAGCTGATTCAGTTCCTCATCAGGGCTCTCTTCCTGGCTTGCAGACAGATATCTTCTTAATATAAAATGATATCCTCATAAGGCAGAGAGAGAGAGAGAGAGCTCTGGTCTCTTCTTCTTACAAGAGAGCTAATTTCATCACAGGGGACCCATCCTCATCTCCTCATCTAAATCTAATTACCTCCCAAAGACCCCAGCTTAAAACGCTATTGTATTGAGGCTTCAACATATGAATTTTAAAGGGATACCAACACTTAGCCCATGAGAGGAGAAAATTGTAGAGTAACCTCGCAGCAGATAGCAGGCAATGTACAGAAATAGCCCAGGCTGGGAGAAAGCCTGAAAGCTGCTTCTTCTGTGGAACTAACATGGTGTAATCCTGATTCTGATGAAGAGAGGCTGGGCACTCCAGGGCTAGTCCACACATGCACAGTTGTCTTATTTCTCTTATTGCATCACTAACAGCCAATCAAAGGCTTCTTTTTTTATTTTTGTGTATTTTATCAATTATGGTATTACAGTTGTCTCATTTTTTTCTCCCCTTTACCCCTCCACTCTCCACCCCATCCCACCATCCCCACATCAATATTTTGCTGCCACCACTTTCCCCTGCATCAGCCCTCTCCACTTCCCACCCTCAATCCTTCCCCCATTTGGCTTTGTCGATAGACCTTTTATGCGTGTTCCTTGGTGACCCTTCCCTTCCTTTTCCCCGTTATCCTCCTACCTCCTCCCCTATGGTTACTGTCAATTTGTTTTTTATTTCAATGCTGCTGGTTATATTTTGCGAGCTTGTTTATTTTGTTGATTAGATTCCACTTATAGGTGAGATCATATTACATCTGCCTTTTGCCATTTAGCTTATTTCACTTAACATAATGCTCTCCAGTTCCATCCATGCTGTAGCACAGGGTTATAGCTCTTTCTTTCTTTCTTTCTGCAGCATAGTATTCCATTGAGTAAATGTACCATAGTTTTTTGATCCACTCGTTAACAGTTGGGCACTTAGTTTGCTTCCAATTCTTGGCTATTGTAAGTTGTGCTGCTATGAACATTGGGGTGCATAAGTTCATTTGAATTGGTGTTTTGGGATTCTGAGGGTATAATCCCAGCAGTGGAATTGCTGGGTCAAAATACAGTTCCATTTTTAGTTTTTCGAGGAAATTCCAAACTGTTTTCCACAGTGGTTGCACCAGTTGGCATCCCCACCAATAGTGCATTAGGGTTCCCGTTGTACACATCCTTGCCAGCACTTGTTCACTGATTTGTTTATGATGGTCATTCTGTCTGGTGTGAAGTGGTATCTCATTGTGGTTTTAATTTGCATCTCTCTCATGGCTAGTGATGCTGAGCATCCTTTCATATGTCTCTGGGCCCTGCGTATGCCTTCCTTGGAGAAGTATCTGTTACGGTCCTTTGCCCCTTTTACAATTGGGCCGTTTGTCTTCCTAAAGTGGAGTTGTGTGAGTTCTTTATATATTTTGGAGATCAAACCTTTGTCTGAAGTATCACTGGCAAATATATTTTCCCTTACAGTTGAATACCTTTTCATTTTGCTTTTTTTTCTTTAGCCCTGCAGAAGCTTCTTATTTTGATCAAGTCCCATTTGTTTATTCTTTCCTTTATGTCCCTTGTTCTAGGAGACATATCAGTGAAAATGTTGCTTTGTGGAATACCTGAGATTTTCCTGCTTATGTTCTCCTCTAGGACTCCTATGATGTCGTGACTTATCTTTAAGTCTTTTATCCATTTTGAGTTTATTTTTGTATGTGGTGTAAATTAGTGGTCAAATTTCATTTTTTTTGCATGCAGCTGTCCAGATCTCCCAACACCATTTGTTGAAGAGGCTATTTTTACTACATTTTGTGTTTCTGTGTACTTTGTCAAATATTAATTGGCAATAGAGACATGGGTTTATTTCTGGGCTCTCTATTCTGTTCCATTGTTCTATGTGTCTGTTCTTATGCAAGTACCAGACTGTTTTGATTACAGTGGCCTTATAATAGTTTGATGTCAGATATTGTGATCCCTTCTACTTTGTTCTTCTTTCTCAAAATTGCTGAGGCTATTCTGGGTTGTTTATGATTCTATATAAATTTTT
This sequence comes from Mormoops blainvillei, assembly GCA_004026545.1. Lineage (NCBI taxonomy): Eukaryota > Metazoa > Chordata > Mammalia > Chiroptera > Mormoopidae > Mormoops > Mormoops blainvillei. The sequence continues at coordinate 59,490 of PVJD01007450.1, forward strand.
GAAATGTTTGTTCTATATCTGTGAAATATGTCATTGTTATTTTCATAGGGATTGCATTGAATCTATATATTGCTTTGGGTAGTATGGGCATTTTGAAGATGTTAATTCTTCCAATCCATGAACATGGTATATCCTTCCATTTATTCGTGTCTTCCTTAATTTCGTTCTTCAGTGTTGTGTAGCTTTCTGAGTTCAGGTTTTAACCTCCTGGTTAGGTTTATTCCCAGGTACTTTATTTTTCACTTTTGCTATAGTAAATGGGATTTTTTCCCTGATTTCTGATCCTGATATTTCATGTCAGTGTACAAAAATGGCTTTGATTTTTGAATATTGACTTTGTATAGCGCTATTTTGCCAAATTAACTTATTAGAACCTGTAGTTTTTTTGTGGAGTCTGGAGGGTTTTCTATGTACACCCTCATGTCCTCTGCAAACAGTGACAGTTTTACTTCCTCCTTTACTATTTTCGTGCCTTTTATTTCTTTTTCTTGTCTGATGGCTGTAGCTAAGACTTCTAATGTTATGTTGAAAAGAAGTGGTGAAAGCAGGCATCCTTGTCTTGTTCCTGATCTTAGTGGAAAAGATTTTAGTTTCTGCCATTCAGAATAATGGTGGATGTAGATTTCTCATATATAGCCTTTATTAGGTTGAGGTATGTCCCCTTTATTCCCATTTTCCTGAGTGTTTTTATTATAAATGTGTGCTATACCTTATCAACTGTTTTTTCTGCATCTATTGATATGATCATGTGATTTTTGCCTTTCCTTTTGTTTATGGGATGTTTTACATATATAGGTTTGTGAATATTATACAACCCTTGCATCCCTGGTATGAATCCCACTTGATCATGGTGTATAATCTTTTTCATGTATTACCGGATGTGGTTTGCCAATATTTTATTGAGGATTTTAGTATCTATGTTTATCAGTGATATATTGACCTGTAGTTTTCTTTCTTTGTTGTGTCTTTATCTGGTTTTTATATTAGGATGATGCTGGCCTCATAATAAGAGTGTGGGAGTCTTACATCTTCTTGGATTTATTGGATAGTCTGAGAAGGACAGGGATTAGCTCTTCTTGAAATGTTTTGTAAAATTCTCCTGTGAAATCCCTGGATTTGGTCCAGGGATTTTACGTGCCTGAAATTTTTTGATTACTGCTTCAGTTTCATCAGCTATTATTAGCATGTTCAGGCTTTCTGCTTCTTCTTCATTCAATTTTGTAAGACTATATTTTTCTAGAAATTTGTCCATTACACTCATGTTGTCAATTTTTTTTGGCATGTATTTGTTCACAGTAATTTCTTACAATCCCTTGTATTACTGTGGTATCAGTTTTAATTCCTCCTCTTTCATTTCTGATTTTATTTATTTGTGTTCTCTCCTTCTTTTTCTTGAGGAGTCAGCTTACAGGTTTGTTGATTTTGTTTATCTGTTCAAAGAACAAGCTCCTGGATTTATTGATCCTTTGAATTGTTGTTTTAGTATCTATTTCATTCAGTTCTGCTCTGACCTTGATTATTTCCTTCCTTCTGCTTACTCTGGGCCTTGTTTGTTTTTGTTTCTCCAGTTCTTGTAAACATAGGGTTAGTCTGTTTATTTGAAATGTTTTTATCTTCTTGAGGTAGGTTTGTATTGCCTTTGCTGTCCCATAGGTTTTGGGCTGTTGTATGCTCATTTTCATTGAACATAATGAAAATTTTCCAGAGAAGAAATTTTCCAGAAAATTTTCTAGAACAATAATGGGTCTGGTTGCCCATCTAAAAATTTCCAGAAAATTTTGATTTCTTCTTTGATCTCATTTTTGACACATTCATTGTTTGATAGCATGCTATTCAGTCTCCATGAGTCTGAATGTTTTTGAGTTTTTGCCTAAAGCTTGGTTTCTATTTTTAAGCTTTTGTGGTCTGAGAAAATGCTTGATATGATTTCAATTTCCTGAAATTTGGTGTCCTATCATGTGGTATATCTTTGAAATTCTTCTACGCATATTTGGAAAGAATGTATAGTTTGCTCTTTGGGATGAAAGGTTCTATATATATCAGTTATGTCCATTTGATCTAATGCGTCATTCAGTTCCACAATATCCTTGTTGATACTTTGTTTGGATGATCTATCCATTGTTGACAGTGGGGTATTAAAACCCTGTAGTATAGAGTGTTGCTGTCTATATCTTTCTTGAAGTCCTCCAGGATTTTCCTTATATGTCTGGGAGCTCGTATGTTGGGTACACATAGGTTTACAATGTTTGTCTTCTTGATGGAATCTTCCTTTGAGTATTATGAAATGTTCTTCTGTGTCTCTTTTTATGGTCTTTGTTTTGAAGTCTATTTGGTCTTATGTAAGTATTGCTACCTCAGCTTTTTTTTCCTGTCCATTTGTTTGGAATGTTTTTTCCAACACTTCACCTTCAGTCTGTGTAGGTCTTTTTTTCTGAGGTTGGTTTCTTACAGGCAGTATATGTGTGGGTCATGTTTTCTTATCCTTTAAGCTACTCTATATCTTCTAATTAAATCACTTAATCCATTTACATTTAAAGTTATTATTGACTGGTACTTATTCATGTTTTCCCTTTATACTTGTTTTTCCCTGTCCCTCATTCTTTTTCTTCATCTTCTTAAACTAGTCCCTTTAGTATATCTTGCAATGCTTGTTTGGTAGAGGTATATTCTTTTAGCCTTCTTTTAACTGGGAAACTCCTTTTTTCACCTTCCATTTTAATTGAGAGCCTTGCTGAGTAGATTTTTGTTGGTTGCAGGTCTTTGCTTTTCATTATTCAGAATATCCCTTGCCATTCCCTTTTGACTTGTAGTGCTTCTGTGGAGAAGTCAGCTGCTAGCCTTATTGAGTATCCCTTGTATGTTACTTCCTGTTCCTCCCTTGCTACCTTTAAGATTCTCTCTTTGTCCTTGATATAGGCCATTTTAATTTTGATATGTCTTGGAATGGGTCTCTTTGGGTTCCCCTCGATTGGGACCCTCCATGCTTCCTGAACTTGTATGGCTTTTTCTCTCCTCAAATTACCATAGTTTTCCATCATTCCTTTTTCAAACAGGTTTTCTATCCCTTGCTCCCTTTCTTCTCCTTTTGATATTCTTATTATACAGATATTATTGCATTTCATGTTGTCCTGCATTTCCCTTAACACTTCTTTGTTCTTTTTGAGTCTTTTTTCATTTTCTTTCTCTTTCTGGGAGTTTTTTTCTACCATATCCTGCAGCTCACTGATTCATTCCTCTGCTTCATTTAGCCTGCTTTGGATTCCTTCTACTATTTTCTTCACTTATGAAATTGTATTCCTCATTTCCTCCTAGTTCTTGTTGATGGGTTCTATGCTCTTTTTCATGCTGATATAGTTTGCAGTGAGTTCCTCATAGTTTCCCTGTATTTTTTGGTAATTCTGACTGAGCTCACTGAGTTAATTGAGCTTCCTTATAACCATTGTTTCTAAGTCTATATCTGATAGTTTACTTGCCTCTATTTCATTTGATAGTCTTTTTGAGGATTCCTCCTTTCTTTTTGATCGGGGCTTGTTTCTTGGTCTCCCCATTATTTACCTGCCTGGGGAAAACTACAAAGCCCAGGAAACAAATCCATGACTAGAGAAATAACTCCCCATTGCAATCCCACTATCAACAGCAAATGAACCAGTATTAGTAAGGCAGTAAAGAGATTAAGATTATTATAAGAAATGAGAGATATAAACTATAATATAAAATTTAGTGACTTAATATGCACCAACTTGATGGACAAAAAATGAATATTAAAAAGCTATGTAGTAAAGAAAATATCACAAATAATGGAGAAGACCACAGTGGATTTCATCTTGGTAGCCTCTGGTATTTACCACTGTTTTTTCTTTCTGGATCCAGCTCTAATGAAGTCAGATGTTGACCCTGTCTGACCTTAGGCAGTCTGTTTGAGACTTCCTTGGATCTACTGTCTGTGGTTGTCTCCTTCCATTGTTAATCTAGTCACTCTGTGCTCCACAGTCAGGCTTAAGCACCATGGGTTTAGGCAGGATCTCTCCTGGGGTTGGGGTTAATGTTTCCTCTCAGGCTGCTGCTGCTCAGAGGAGAGTATTCGTGTGAGCTTGATGGCTGCTGCGTTATGGGGGATGATTCAGCACCTGTATCCCGGAGGCTACTTTCTCAATTCTCTCCTCTAAACCTCTGTTCCCTGTCTCTCCTCAGGCATCTCTAGCTCACTCTGCCCCCACCTTTGCCAGACCTCAGGGTAAGCAGCTATAGGTTAAAGTTTATGCGTTGGTCCTATAAATGGCTTTCTCAGTCTCCTGCCACCCATATCTTACAGAGAGCAGCCCTGCTGCTTTTCAAAGCTGGCTGTTATCTTTGTACTTTTTGGGCTCTGGTGCTGTAGGCTGGGGTTCCCCGCTATGGTTTAGAGCCTGCTTTTCACAGGGGGATCCAACTGGCCACTTAAATATATCTCTGGCACTGCTGCCTGAGGGTGCCCAGCCAGGCTTCTCTCATCTCCGCTGCGCTCCTTAACAGTCTTGTTGTGCTGAACAGATTCTGTCTGTCCAAGGTTATAAGGCTTTTCTCTTGCTGTTGTTAAGTTGTTTATTCTGAGTGATTTCTCCGCAGTTTAGTTGTAATTCCAGATTGGTTTTGGGAGGAAGTCAGTGTGACTTCTGTTCACTCCTCCTCCATCTTGATCCATCCTCAATCAAAGGCTTCTTATTCAAACCACTGCACAATTACACATTGAATGATTTGGTATGTGACTTGGGATATCCAGGCTTGAACTAGTTTAAGAAATGGTCTGGTGATCCAAGCGAAGAAGCCTTCTGATAACATTTGTTGGTGCTCAGGTCCCACAGGGAGGTTTTTCTGGAATCCTCTCCACTGCAGTAAAAATCACAGAATATAAGGCAACATTGATCACTACAACATTAAAAAAAAATATTTTAGCACTGACAAGTTAAGCATTGCAAGTTAAGAAGGGTGATATAGAGTATAAGTTTTCTTTCTTTTCTCCTATAAGATTGTAGAATTAAAAACAAAATTTAAAAACTGCTCCAGAAGATTTCCTCAGCATCAGGGACAGCTTTCACAATTACATATATAAAATATTTACTGGGCACCTTCTATGTACTAGACCCTGTGCTAGATACTGGGATTATACCACTGAACACAGACACTGTCTTCACCTTTATCAATCATCATCTAGTGGATCAATAGTTACATAACAAATTAATGTTATGGTAATAAGTAATGAAAAGGAGAATGTGGTGTGGGAGTGGAGAATCAGGGATGATTTTTTTTACGTAAATGTGAGACCTGGAAGATAGAGGTCACCTGAATGACCTGAATGTGTCAGTCAAGTTGAGTTACCATAATAAAACACTGCAAATTAGGATGCTTATACAAGAGAAATTTATTTGTCACAGTTGTGGAGGTTGGAAGTCCAATATCACGGTGCCAGCTGACTTGGTTCCTGATAACAACGCTGTCCCTGGCTTGTAGATATTGTAGACAGCTGGCTGTCTTCTAGCTGTGTCCTCACATGAAATGGGCAGGTTGCACCAGTGGTCTCAGGTGTCTCTTTTTATATGGACATAAATCTTATTGAATTAGAACCCCATCTACTTGTCCTCATTTATCTTTACTTTCATAAAGGCCTTATCTTGAAATAGAGTTACATCAGGAGCTGGGGCTTCAACACATAAACTGGGGGAACACAAACATTCAGTCTATGACCCTGAAGATGGGGAAGGATAGAATGAAGTATACTGTGAGTAAAGAGAGCAGCAAGTGTAAATGGCCAGGGGCAGGAAGGGAAGGAATGACCATGTGGCTGAAAGAAAAACAGTGGTAGGTGGAGAAGCAGGGCCTGGATTAGCCTGGGTCTTATAGGCCAAGGTAAAGATCTTGTTCTACCCTAGAAGCAATGGAAATCCACTAGAGAGTCTAATGAATGGGGGTGAGAGTGGAGGGCAAGAATGAATGTGCAGCAAGCAGTCAGGAGGCAAGATATGGTGAGGGCCTGGATTAGGGTGGTGGTTGTGAAGATGAAGATGGAGTTCCAATATATTTTGAAATTAACAGGACTGAGTAAAGGTTTGAACATAGGAAGTGAACAAGAGGGTGTCAATTGGGACTCATGGTGTTCAATATGAACAACCCTATAGATGTTGACTATGTATCAGGAGGATTTTGTAGGAGGAGAAGTTGGAGGGGAAATGGTGAGCTCAGCTTGGATGTGGTAAGTTGGAGATGCCTGTTAGACCTCCAAAGTTGAAATTGGACTCATAGAAGAGGTCAAAGCTGGAGGTACATGTTTGGGAATGAATGAAAAGGGTTTAGCTAAGGAGAGAGTGTAGAGTGAGAAAAATAGAAAGGCTAGGAATGACCCATATAGAACATTAGGATTTATAGGTTGAGTAAGGGTGGAGGAGGCAGCAAAAAAAGTAGAGAAATGGTTGGTGAACTAGGAGAGAATTTGGGAGGATAAGATTCCATAGAAGTCAATGGAAGAGAGTATTTCAAAACAAAGGTGGTGGCTAGCACCAGTAAACGCTGCTACCAAATGAAGATTGAGATGTCTCCTGTTTTTACCAACTTCCATGTCCTTTCTTGGAACAGCAGATGTTATGGTGTTGTGGGGCAAAAGACAGTTCAAGGTGGGTGGAGAAGTAAATGGAAGGGTATAGGACTGGAGACAATGTGAAACTGAAGGATGGGTTCCTCAAGACGGAAGAGACTTGATTGGGTTCCAATGCTGACTAGAAGGATCTATTATTTGACAGGAAGAATTTCAAGGTATCTTTATTGAGAGGATGAAGGGTATGGGTCTAGATCCCAGGAGGAGTGCAGGCTTTAGGCAGAAAGACACAAAGCTTCCAGTTTGTCAAAGAAGAGGAATAGATGACCGTGTTGGGGAGAAAAAGGCTGATTGAATGTTTTGTTCTGGGATTAGGAGAATGCTGTTGACTGTTAGCTTCTCAGTAGGGTGATCTGCCTGGGACCATGTGTTGGGAAACCCCTGATGTCAGTATTTTCAGGTCTCTTCTCTTGAGCCTTCTGACTCCCCTGAGGAGAAGCTTCCATCACCCTCCATGGCAGGTGAAGAGTCAGCTTGTGTTCTGGGAGCTGAATGAGAAAAGAGGGCTGGACACTGCAGCACCTAGCAGGCAAAATGCATATCATTTTCTCATTCTCTCAGTACAAGACCCCTGTCCTTGGCTGTGCCTGGTGTTCCCAGTCCTGAGGCTCTCCATTTGCTTTCTCCATAGACTAAATCTCCAGTTTTCTGATGGGGTTGTGAAGGGGTGGTGAGGTACTTGCAGACTAACTGCTTCTCTAACACATTACAGCTCTTCTCCATTACTCCCACTTCCAGAAGTCACTGGTGTAACCATTTCCTTAACTTTCTGAGAGTGCTGAAATATAAATTGTGTATAATCTCAGCTTTCTGCAATGTCAGACTTAGCTTTCATCTCCTTTACATCCTCCTAAACTTTATCATTTCTCCTTCTGTTCTCTCTTTTAAAACACCTTTTTAATTTATTGATTTTAGAGAGAGAGAAACATCGATTTGTTGCTCCAATTATTTATTCATTTATTATTTGATTCTTGTATGTGCCCGGACTTGGGATTGAGCCCATGACCTTGGCAGAATGGAATGACATTCTAACCAGCTTAGCTACCCAGCCAGGACTCTCTTCTGTTCCCTTTATTATAGTTTGGCACAGATACTCTTATTTCCTTTGCTGTTGTGTAGATATGAACACCTCAAACCAAGTCTTCCCACCTGGCCCCATCAACCCAAAACTAAGCAAAATAAACATGATACTAGAGTCTGAGGTGTATTCAGAATGGGTTTGGAATTATATAAGCCCAAAGCATTCAGACCCACTGATGGCCAAAGACAAAATGAGACAAATTAAGGAGCATGTTCTTCATTTTCCTAATGTAGTGATTGATGCAATGCCCTTTAATTCCAGAGAGATGGTTACTTTTTCTGAATTCTACAAATAAATTTTATAAAAATATATGCAGAAATCCCAGTAAAAGAAAAAAAGAAACTTAACCATAATCTGCTACCCACAACATATGATTTCGTTTTGTTTTGTTTTTCAGGTTTTCAACCAGTTCTTGTTCTCAGGCATTCATAATATTATTATTATACAAATAATCAATTTATATACCAACTCTTGTTGGTTTGTAGAAACAGGCTTTCCTCTAATCCATTAACTGCCTATGCCAGGCCCCCTTTGGAAGGGCATGAACTCTTTCAGAGAGAACAATACTCTTGTCTAAATGAAGGATTGGGGCACTATCTCCTCCTACTGAGAAACTGCTTGGTCAGGTGATTAAGCAAACTAGGGAGGCAAACATCAATTTGCAGATTGTGGAGAACCTTGGCTCTGAATGCCCCCTATCCACTCTGTTGCCTTCTACATGCCTCACTTCCTCCAATTACAGTCTCCTTCTGGGAGGCTAAGACAACCATGTCTCACAACAGTACCATTTCAGAGTTAGAATGGGCCTTACAGGCCTTTTGGCCTAGTACTTTGCACAGTGCCTGGATCTCCCTCACAGCACTCCTGACTAGTGAGTGTTCATCCTCTTCTCACATGCTCCCATGGCCTAAGTTCAGACATATCCCTGGGACTATGTAATTATCAAGCCCCTAGCCACTACTTTATATGTTCTTATGAATTAATTATGCTCAGGTAGTGTGGCCAATAGAGGCTAGGCCAGGTTGAACACTGTAGTGGAAGAATGAGGTACCCAGATGGAATGTGGGTTCTTGGCTGGGTACCAGATAGTGAGTAAGCAGGAATGGGCACAAAGGGAAAGCTTTGCCTATTCATGTTAGCCTAGAGGACTCAGCAGAATTCACCCCTTAATTCCTCCTGCATGTGCAAATTCATTATAGTCCACGGAATGGATTTATCTATCAATAGCTCTGCAGCCCCTAGTGACATTCTGCTTTTTAGTCAGTCATACCTGCTTATCTGTTTTTACACCCACCCCACCAAGTCCCCAGAAAAAACTCTGGCTCTTAGATCAGGTGGTCTTACTTAGAGCATAGTTAGTACTCGCACCCCCCCCCCACCAGTGGTTACTATGGACCGTCCCATGCCATCCATTACAACCTCCTACTAACTCTTTCTAGGGTGCTTTCTTGTTCTGTAGCCACTGGAAAGTTAACAACTACTTTTCCCAGGTTTCCTTGGAACCTGGTTCTGCCTGTGATCTAGTATCTGCCAATGAGGTGCATCGAAGCAGGGACTCAATGTTGACCTGAGCTGAGAGAGAGCAGGTAGAAGATAAGGCAGTCACTTTGCAAGTAATGGATTGCTGTGAAGGTAGTGAGTTCCTGGAAGGGCCTTCTGCAGTGTGGTGCTTCTGAGTCCAGGAACTATTCCTAGAACATCCCATTCAAATAATCTCCTTATGGTGATCACTTTCTGCACCTGCCACTTCTTCAAACTCCTTCAGCTTTAAACATTCAATACATCAAATTGTCATATTTGGGGGTAGCATGTACTGAACCCATAACATTGCACCCTTGGTTTTGAATTTCGTCTATATAACATTAATAGTGTGATCTAGAGTAACTAATGTAACAGATTTAATCTCTCTGAGCTCAGGGTCCTCTTCTATAAAATAGTGGCAATATATCAACGTTATTGGTGAATTTAAATGAAAAGAGATAACATGGATTCACTTCACGTTCAGTTTGTTGAGAATTTAAGATGCAGCCTCCATTGACATAGAACATTAAAACTGACTTCCAGATGAAGCTGTTAAAATTTTAATTGGGGCCCAGATCATTCTAATCATGAGGTTAGCTCTTAGTGCAACCAGGAAAATTGGTCTTAATGAAATCCACCCAGCTATCTCAGTTTAGGCTTATTTCAGAAACCTGTTTGTGGCTATTGTTTTTTAAATCCTCATCTTAGTATATGTTTATTGATTTTTAGAGAGAGAAGAAAGGAGAGAGAGATTGAGACATCAGTGTGAGGGAGACATCGATGTGAGAGACACATCAATCGGTTGCCTCTTGTACATGCCTACCACGGATTGAATGTGAAACCTAGGCATGTGTCCTGACTGGGAATCAAATATGCAAACTTTTGGTGTACAGGATGACACTCAAACTGTTACTGAACAAAAAACAGAGGCTCAGCTGCCTGTCACCCCAAAAGCCATACTCATGAGGCAGGTACTGATGCAAAAGGAAAGAGGTTTATTCAGGTGCTACACAGCCTTGGAGAATGGTGGACTCCCATCTCAAAAACCATCTTATCTTCCTGCTCAAGCCCACAGTTCTTATGGGGATAGGTAGGGGAGGGCTTTTTTTCTCATAATCCTATTATCTTTCTAGCTTTTGGAAACTTGCTGTAGGAACCTTCCCCTGCTGCCATTTGGACCTTTATAATCTTACAAGGGTAAATGAATGAAGGTCTCATTCTTCTGCATTTAATTCTTGCTGGCAAAGCTGTAGCTTTATCTCTGGGTTCAGAGACTCTTACTACCTAACAAAGGAAGGGGTGTGTGGTTAGGGATGGAGGAAAGGCTTTATTCAGTCTTTGGAGCTTGGTATACATGATGTCTAGAAGATGGCACTGTTGAACAAGTGAAGCTGGTAGACTGTTTCATGCTTCAAGAGATGGTCTTACAGATGGGCTTCCAAAGTGAGATTTATTGTGCAGACAATCATGTGTTTAGTGAGGGGTCAAAAACTGAAGTAACTAAAGGAGCCCCAAGATCTAACACTGAGTGGGGTTTTGGGTGGCACACTCAATAGCAGAATAAATTTGCCCAGGCAGCCCCTGTCTGGAAAACATGGAATAAAATAAAAATTAATATTGTCGCTTAGTTTTGGGAGGTACTATCCCTTTCTGAAGAATGAATTTTAAATTTCCTTCAGGAGTGCAGATCCAGCTTTCGGTATCAACAGCAGCAGCAAGATCTGTGTCCTCCTCAGGAAGTGCTCACTTTATCCAAGTGTGGTGGACCCAAGACTTGATTCCCATGGGCTTTAGGGAAGAGTGTGTTGCAAGCAGAACATCACAAGGACCAGTCCATTGCTCAGTTAACTGCTGTTCAGGACATTGAATCTTCCAGGTCTTTAAGAAGTCTAAGTATCCCAGTTGGAACAGGTGTAAGGGCTTGTCAGACAGGTAGATGGACCTGCAATGATCAAACTTGTGCAAAATTGTTAGCGTTTGCCCCAGGTGTTGTACATATATTTTAACTTTTGAAACATGCTCTAAATCTAAAGGGGGTATACCTAAAACAGAAACTTGGAAGGGTGTCTCATAAAATACTTCAAAATGACTTAATTTAAGCCTGCCTCAGGGTGCTGTCCTAATCCAGAGCAAGGTTATGGTGAGTGCCTGGTCCCATTTCAATTATGTTTCCTGGCATATTTTTTCCAAGACCTTCTTTATTGTGTGTTTCGTTTTCTCAGTCTTCCCCATAGACTGAGGTCTCCAAGATGAACATAGTTCCCATTTAATCTGTAGTGTCTGTCAATTTTTTGGAAGATTTCTGAAGTGAACAGTGGTCCATTGTCACTGAATGTTGTAAACCTAGGAATTATTTCTTTGATTAGAAGTTTTGCTACCTCAGTTGCCTTCTCAGTTCTAGTGGGGCATGCCTTTACCCATCCAGAAAAAGTGTCCACAAAAACTAATAAAAATTTAAAGTTTCCTATAGTTTTAGGCATCTGTGTAAAGTCAACTTGCCAGTCCTCAAATAGTCATATGCCTTTATATTGTACTTTCTTTCCTGTTGGGGCATGTTCTTTCTTGGGATTGTTTTTGGCACATATCTGACAGGCTTGGATAATCATCTGGATGGTCCTTTGTAAATGAAAGCCTTTCAAATGTTGTCTAATGAGATCCATTAAGGCATCCATTCCATAATGGATACCTTCATGTAGGTGTTTGAGGGTGGGATATACTAGAGCTTGAAGGAATAAGATCATACCATGCAGGTTGATATTTCATATGGAATTAGGGTCAATGTTAGAGAATCATTCTTGGGCTCATTCCTCATCTAGTTCTGTATAATAGGGTTTAAATTCTGACAAGTCCAAGTGGAGAATTAAAACCCCAACAAGTGGCAGCCCTTGGGTGACTTGTCTTGCTGTTTTATTGGCAGTTTGGTTTCCCTGACTTGTTTGGGAACTGTCCTTCTGGTGTCCTAGGAAGTGCACTATGACAATCTGGTTTAGTAGATTCACTGTTTCTAGCAACTGTAAAATCTCTTTTACCTATTTGATGTCCTTATTCCCCAAGGTTAAGAACCCTCTCTCTTCTTCATATTGTCCTGTGAGCATGGGTTACAATGGAGGCATATTTAGAATCAATGTAGATGTTAACATTCTTTCCCTGGTACAGTTCTAAAGCTCTGGTGAAGGCTATCAGTCCAGCCTTTTATGCCGAGGTTCCTACGGCAAGGGCTTGGGCTTCTATTACCTTGTCTGTCGTGACTACCACTGACCTGGCTTGTAGCTGACCATTTTTTCATGAAGCTGCTCCCATTTGTATGTAATTCCCAGTCAGGTTTTGTCAGTGGCTGGTCCAATAGATCTTGTCTGCTGAAATAAACTTGGTCAATAATTTCTAAGCAATGATGCTAGAAGACTGAGCCTCCCCCTGATTCCAGGAGTAGGGTGGCCATGTTTAAGGTCATATTGGTTTGCAAGGCAATATTTAGATTTTCTAATAAAATGGCTTGATATTTTCCCATGTGCTCTGTCATAAGCCAATACCCTCATTTCAAACATCTCCCAGGAAGAACTTCTATCTTTCCTATTTTTTCTTTTGAGTTTTAGCGAGCCCTTTCTCTAATAGCCCTTCTCCTTCCAATAGGCACATTGGTGCCTGGTGGGTCTTTCCTCCTTCTTTTCAGGCCCGACCTCTCCTTTTGATGCCTCTTCATTGTTTCTAAGGAAACAGTGACCCACTTTAATTTCCTTGTTTCCCAGGCACGGTAAACTTCAAAGCCTATGCCCTCCAGCTTGGAGAGGTTCATCCCCAATGCTCGATCTAAATGTTAGAGCTTCCTTCTAATATCCAAGGCATTTTGCCTAATAAAAGTCATCTTTACCATCCAGACATTTTCTGGTGCCTGTGGATCATCATCAGTGTGCTTTTGACAGGCCTGATAGGCCCTTTGTAAAAATTCAGAAGGACCTTCATTTGGTTTCTGTCAAATGGCCTTTATCATATTCAGGCTCTTTTGTTTAGGTGATCCTTTCTTAAACCCTTCCAATATGCATCTAGGGAGGATATCTCCTTACTATTCAGGTCCTATTTGAGTTCTGTCAAGGGAATTTCGATGGTTAGGTTGGAGGTTCTGTTGGGGGTGATGAGCTTTGTCCTTAGCCTTATTTATAACTAAGTGCCTTTCATCTGCTGTTAGCAGGATGTCAAGGACAGCTTGCATATCTACCCCATTTGGATGATCATTGGCAAAAATGAAGGTGATAAAATCTGCCATTCTGAGGATCCTTCTTATATGAGGGGTTGGAATTCTTCCAATTCAGTAAATTTGAAGTGGAAAATGGAGTATGGTCCCAATAGTAACCAGTGGGCTGGCTTTCCTTGTTTATTGCACCTATAGGGTATTGCCTCAAAGGGAATTGTGCTGCTCTGGATAGGGATGCTCCTTAATCAAACTAAGAGTCTTACTGGGTCTTTGAGGGTGAGACCATTCCTTCATCATACAGGGGTGGGGCTATTGCCCCTCCGGGCCGTATTTTAGTGCTATCTAGCAAGTGGGGAGTATTGACAGGGGAAATCGTCCCACTGTTAATCCTGGGTCCCCTGGGTTCAGGGCATTAAAAAGACTCATTTCCTCATTTCTCCTTTCTTCCTGTGTCTTACTATCAGGGAGGGGCTTGAAGCCACCTTCCTCCTCTGCATCATAAGGTTGTTCTCTATCTCTGGTGAATCCTTATTGTGTAAGGACATAAATGCCTGGACATAAGGGATTTCATCCCATTTCCCTTACAGTTGGCAAAGCAATCTATTTGCTTGATGATGTAGTAATTTAGGGAACCATCTAGGTGCCATTTTTAACTTGTAGTCTAACATATACACAGGCCATGCAGTGTTAAAATAGAAAACCATTTTTTTCTTAGACATTGGGTGAGAGTTGTACATGGACCAATCTACTAAAATTTGGCCCAGTGGGTTCCCTTTAGGAGTGAAAACTGAGCAAGCTTTGATGGCATGAAAGTACAAACCTAAAACCATTACCATAATCAGATCCCAGTCAAAGTAGGAACATTATGAACAAAACTTGAATCCACAATTTTATTATTCTAAATGAGTATTCACAAGCAAGTCCTAGTGTCTTATCTCCTGTCAACCAGTACTGCAAATGGTCCCAGCCAGGCCCAATGACACAAAGCCAAAGTGGAAGGCATTGCCTGCCAACCAGTACTACAAATTGTTCTAACTGTACCCAAATGGCACAAAGTCCAAGCAGCAGGGATTGAGGATCCCCAGTATGCACACCAGTTAGACTCACCCAGCCTTGGAGCCCATCTCCTTCCCAGACCCATTTCCTTTCACCATACAGGCATTTTAGACAGCTGATGCCTTGAACAGGAGTACAGGGAAATTTCCCATGAACAGAAAAACCCCACAGTCCCAATTTTGTGGTCTACCTGCCACAGGCACCTGGGACCTGAACCTGAGCCCTCTGGGACTTCCTGAGATCCATGCAGTCCCATCAGGAGTCACCAAATTGTTACCAAAAAAGCAAAAACAAAAAATGGAAGTTCAGCTGCCTGCCACCACACTAGCCAAAGTCATGAGGCAGGTGCTGGTGCAATAGGAAAGAGGTTATTCAGGTGCTGCACAACCTAGGAGAATGGTGGACTCCCATCTCAAAAACCATCTCAACTTCCTGCTCAAACCCACAATTCTTATAGGGATAGAGAAGAGAGGGCTTTTTTTCCCCCTAATCTGATTATATTTCTAGCTTTTGGTGCACTCAGGGCTCCATCCACTCATCATTCTACTTTCTGCATATGCCCGGACCCTATCCATTCATATTTCTAGCTTTTGGCACACTTGAGCCCTATTTATTTATATTTCTAGTTTTCGCATGCTTTATATAAAGACCTTCCCCAATGCTATCTTGGAAAACAGGCAAAGACACCCCTGGTGCTTCTACTGTTTGTTTTACTGTGACACAACCAACTGTGCCACTCAACTAGGGCTGTGGCTATTATTTTAAAGGATGCCTAGGCTTCCTTCAAGCATAGAGCCAGGAGCAAAGAAAATACACATTGGTTCCCAGAACACTGTCTTCCAGGTTCATGCATGTGCAATGGTTATTTGGAGTTTCAGAAATGCTTCCCCCAAGTGCAGCTGTCCAAATTCTCCTTCAACATAACTGAAAGCGGTGAAGCTCATTTGGGCTTCCCATCATGGTGTCTATGCAGTGGGGACCTGAAGACCGTGGATGTTCTCTGCTGACCAGAAGAAATTGGGGCACAATAATGTGAAAATTTGGAGTCAACAAACTTTGTGTTCAAAGTAGAACTGGTAGAATTGGTCAAGTTCATGGCTGCCCTCCAGAATCCCTTCAGAGAAAATACTGACCAGTCAACTAATGAATATATATTGAGTGAATTCTCTCCACAAGACCCTAGTTAGTAAGAGGTTTGAAGTAGGGCTGTGTAGTGGCCAGCAGAGAAATATGAGTAGGAGGCTGGATTGTATGTAGAAAGATGACAAACAAGAAGAACAAATGCTCCTCACTGAAGGAGGAATCAGACACAGAGTGACATAGAAGTTCAAGTGGAAAGAGACCATGAAGCACAGGAAAAGGACTGGTGTGTGCTTATATCTGGGTTGCTGAGGTGGAAGGAGCAATAGCTTTGGAGCCACTTACTAGCTGTGTGACTTTGACAAATTTCTGAGCCTTGGAGAAGTACCAGACATTATAAGGAAACTAAGAAAAATACTATCAGGACTTGGTTGTTGTGGAGATCAAATAACATTGCATTTCAAGAGCTTAGCATACAATAAATGGTAACTATCATCTTTAATGATAGGTACATTGGTTTCTGGAGTTAAATATTAAGAGAAAATTGATTGGTTCAGAAACCCCTGAAGATACAGGCAGTAACCAATCTGTTTCTCCTCCCCTCATTTTGTTCATGCATGTGCAATGGTTATCTGGAGTTTCAGAAATGCTTCCCCCAAGTGCAGGTGTACTTTTACACTAGGTAAATGAAAGGGGACAAATATTTTTTCATATATTTTAGATACAGAGATTCATATAATTAACTAGAGTTGCCAGATAAAGCACAGGCTGTCCCTATGGAAGATATATTAAAATTTATTTATACTAAAATATTACTTGTTATTCATCTGAAATTCAGTTTAACTGGGCATCTTGCTTTTTAAAGAAATTTTTTGCTAGGTTTGGCAACCTTATACCTAATGTACCCAACATTCAGAATTAACAAATATTAGCATTTTGCTATCTTAGCTTGAGCTATTTTCATTTTAAATAGAAAGTTATAGATTATGGTAAAAGTTTCTTTGTAAACTTTCCCAAGTAACTCCCTCCACCCCACACTATTCTCTTCCAAAGAAACTCATTATTTATTATATTAGTGAATATCCTTAGGGGGGCCTTTTTATGCTTTTACTACATGTATGTTTCCAGAAACAAAATATGTTCTTGTTTTTTGTGCTTTATAAGTTTATGCAAATGATATCTTAATGTACTTTTCTTTTGGCCCTATATTTTTTTCATTTTAAACTTATAAAATATGAGACACAAATATTATAGGTGTTATATGTAAGATATACATGCCATGATCATCATCATCAAATCAGAACCGATGTGCCCACCCCACAGAAGTAGACCATGCTGATACTTCTGAATTGCCCATGTGACCCCCTGCCCCCATGATGGACCACTGCTTCCTAGAGTTAATGTTTATAGTTTCTTATATTTCTTTATAATTTACCATAATATGTGTACTTCTAGATAACATACTATTTAGTTTTGATTGTTTTTAAACTGTTTACAGGATATGAGATCTGTCTGTAAAAAGTCCAACCATTGTTAATATAACAAGAATGGTTTGCGTGACATTGATGTATGCAAAGTAGAGTGGTCGCCAAGGACAATGGACTGGAATGCACATGCACGAACAATAATGACTTCACTGTACTAGTCTGTGGGGGTGGAAGATGCCATTGAGTGAGCATGTGTACTGTGTGATGGTTGCATTCAAAATGATTAAGTACAGCATTGAATCTGCATCAAATTTTGCATTAAGCTTGAACATTCCTCCATGAAAACTATTCAGATGATTCAGAAGGCCACAGCTATGGGCAACTGGTGATTGGCAGCTTCATCATGACAGGATGCCTGCTCATGCATCACTTCTCATACAGAGCTTTTTGGTGAAACATCAAATCACTTAGGTGACTCAGCCCTCCTACAACCCAGATTTGGCACACTGTGACTTCTGGCTATTCCCAAGACTAAAATCACCCTTTAAAGGGAAAAGATTTAAGACTGTTGATGGGATTCAGGAAAATATGATGGGACATCTGTTGGCAATTGGGAGACTGTGTGAGGTCCCAAGGTACCTACTTTGAAGGGGACTGAGGCATCCTTGTCCTATGTACAATTTTTCTTACATCTTATATCTTCTTCAATAAATGTATCTATTTTTCATATTACATGGCTACTTTCTGTACAGACCTCATATATATTGTGTACTTTCTTTTGAGCTCATATATTTGTGAAATTCATCCATGTTGATTAGTATAGTAACGGTTCTTTCATTTTTTTTCCCACTGATGTGTAGTATTCCACTGGATAAACACCTTATCTTTTGCCACAATTAGATATTTAGATTGTTTCAAGTTTTGGCTACTAGAAACATTACTGGTGTAAACACTGTTGTATTTTTTCCTGATATACATATGCGAGAATTTCTCTATGGTGAATACCTAAGAGTGGAATTTCTGGTTCCTTTTATTATTATATTTGTTATTATAATTTTTCAAAGTAGTTTTAGAACTTTATACTCCTTCCAAAATTTTGACGAGTTTATACCTCTACCCACAGTGTTTAAGTGTTCTAGATATTTTATGATATTTTCAACATATGCCAATCTAATAGGGACAAAATAATACCTTGCTATGGCTTAAATTTCCATTTCCCTGATGTTGATCATCTTCTAATATGATAATTGGTCATGTTTCATATGATTACTGGTCACTTCAGGTTCTTTTCTATGAAGTAACTATTGCATCTGTTGTCCATTTTTCTACTGGGTTTGTCTTTTTTTTATTGATTTGTAAAAACTTTTTATATATTCTTCATATTAATCCTTTATTGGTTATATATGTTGCAAGTATTTACTTCCAGTGTTTGGCTTGCCTTCTCATTTGTTATGGTGTTTTGAATGAAGAAGCATTCTCAATTTCAATGTAGTAAAATTAATCAATCTTTTCCTTTTATGCTTAGCACTTTGGGGTCTATTCAAGAAAACCTTCTTTATTCTGACATCATAAAGATATTCTCTTACATTTTCCTCCTAAAGCTCTAAAGTTTTGCCTGTGGTATTCAAATGTTTAATCTACCAGAAATTGATGTTTCTACTATGGTGTAAGGCAAGGATCCAATTCCACATTTTTGCCTTATATATAACCAATAACTCCAGCATCACTTATTGGGAAAGCCATCCTGTTCCCACTGACCTATAGTGCTGTTCTTTTCCATATGTGCATGGATTTATTTCTGGGTTTCTTCTGTTCTATCAGTTTATCTGTCTGTCTCTGCACTAATTCCATACTCTCTTAACTAATAGAGTTTTATAATAAATGATGTATTTGGCAAACAAGTATTGCTAGCTTCTTCTTCGCAGTGTCTTGACTATTCTCAGTTCTTAACTTGCAATCTGATTTTTCATACAACAGATTTTTATATTTACATGGATTTGTCCATGTAAATATATACATAAAATTCTATATTGTTTATTTTAACTGACATTTATTTACATTTACATATTATATTTATGTAATCCATTCATAAACATGCCAGAACTTATTATCCATTTCCCCAGTGATAGACACTGAATGGTTTTGCATTTTTTTTCCATAGTAGTATTAGTGAAGTTATTGAGTTACAGAGTATATGCATCTTAAAATTTTCTATATAGTGCAAAACTGTTTTCCAAAATGGTTGACCCAATTTATATACTCACCAGCAACATAAGAATTTCAGTTGTCTGCACCCTTTAAAAACTTAGACTAACTTTTAAAAAAAAACCCACACCTGAGGATATGTTTATTGATTTTAGAAAGAGAGGGAGGGGGAGAAAAAGAAAGAGAGAGGGGGAGAGAAAGAGACAGAGAAAAACAGGGAGAGAGAGAGAAACATCAATGTGACAGAGAAATATCCATTGGTTGCCTCTCATATGTGCCCCTACCAGAGATCCAACCTGCAACCTAGGCATGTGCCCTGACCAGGAATTGAACTCTCAACCTTGCTCCAATAAAGTGAACCAACTGACAGGGCCACTTAGACTAACTTTTTTTTCTTTTTTTGCAAACTAAATGGTGTAATGTTATCACATAATGTACTTTAATTTGTGTTTCCCTCTTTCCTTTCAAAAATTTGTTTTTGTATGTTTATCGGTTATTCAATTTTATGTTTATTTCATTTGCTCTTCCTTCTACTGAACTCTGTATTCTTATTGATTTGTTCAATAACCATTTTATATTATAAACACTAATTCTTTTTTTATACTGACTGAAGTTATCTTTTCTGATACTATAGATCAGGGATTGCAAATTATAGCCCTTGCCCATGGTCTATTTATTTTTAGATTCTTGAATTAAGAATGGCTACGCATTTAAGCTTATAGAAGAAGAAGAAAAAAGAGTAGGAGCAGGAGAATAAGCGACAGAGATGTATGTGGCCATAGAGTAAAATATTTACCATCTGGCCAATTACAGGAGTTTGTTAAAACCTGCTTTCAATTTTTCTAACTTCATTTTGGTATGTTTAATTTGAATGTAGTATAATGTATTGTTTTTTCATTGTTATAGTTTAGAATAGAATGTGGCTGTTTTTGGCTTTCCAGTTTAATTAGTCTATTCATCTATCGTGATGCCAATTTATTAGTGTTCCTAAATAATTCTTGATATGGGATTGGGAAAATCCATTCCCACCCCAACTCCTAACTTATATGCTTCTTTAAATTGTCCCTGTCAACAAAAGAACTTCTTCACTTGGTAATGATCAAATTGATACAACACATGAATTGATTTTTATGTTTACATATTTCAACTGCCAATACATAAGAATTAAAGGAATCTTTTTCCTAGCTAATTATTTTACTGCTATTTTGACAAAAAGCGAGTACTTTCCAGCTTATGGCAGGTGTGTGTTTTAGCAGTAAGTAGGAAGCTTGCTAAAATAACCAAACTCATTTTGGAGATATCTGTTTGACTTTCTTTGCTTCTGCGTGCTTCCAGTGCAGAAGCCTAGCTCTTAATTAATTGATTAGTAGTAGCTGTTGAGAAAGGATGCAGCTTGCACTGAAAAAAGCATGGCAAATAGTAAATAGCTGTAAATAGGCAACACAATTTACTGAATGTTTATTTCTTGAAATATCATTAGGTAAATAAAACCAGTCTTTTTGGGGGATCCGTCAATTAAATTCATGTAATCATTCCAAGTTCTAACTTCAGCAGAAACGATTTATACCAGAGTAGAACCACGTGGACTACTGTTGGATTTTAGGTCTCCCTACTTTATGTTTTCAAGATATTAAATAGTTTTATATAGGTATAATCTAGACACCTTTAAATTCACTCATTGAAAGTTTAAATTCAACAACTTTTAACACATTTATGGCAGTAAGTCCCTATCATCACAATCCAATTTTTTAAGATTTTCATGAGCCCAGAAAGGTCTTTAATACTTGTTGATTAGGTAAATTAGAGAACCACTAATCTGCTTTCTGTCTATATAAATTTGCCTTTTCTGGACATTTAATTCAAATAAAATTATACAATAATGTGCCTTTTTTGTCTAGCTTCTTTCACTCTATTTCAGTATAGTATTTTTGAAGTTCCTCTATATCATTGAATGTATTAGTAGTCATTTTTCTTTTTATTGCTAAATATTATTCCATTGTGCACATATTATACATTTTGTTTATCCATTTACCAATTAATAGACATTTTAATTGTTTCTAGTTTGAAGCTATTATGAACAATATTGCTCTGAACATTTTCATACATGTCTTTGTGTGGATATGTGTTTTCATTTCTCTAGGGTAGATTCCTAGAAGTGGAATTACTGGGTCAAGTGGTAAGTTTAACATTCTGAAAAAATGTCAGACTTTTCTAAAGTGGCTGCACTATTTTAAATTTCCACTGGCAACATATGAGAGTTACATTTCTCTACAGCCTCATTATACTTTGTATTATCTTTTTGGTTAGAGCCATCTTAGTGAGTGTACAGTGGTATCTCATTGTGATTTTAATTTAAATTTCAGTAATAACACTAATGATGTTAAACATCTTTCATTAGCTTATTAACCATTGATATAACTTCTTTGGTGAAATGTCTATTCAAATCTTTTGATCATTTTTACATTATATTATTTGTTTTCTTATCAACATTCTCAGAAAGTTCTTTATATAGCTTGGATATGTCTTTTATCTATACAGTATATGCCACGTTTTTCTCCCAGTCTATGGCTTGCCTTTTAATTTTTTAACTGGTATCTTTTAAAACACAAGTGTTTTAAATTTTGAAGTTCAGTTTATCAATGTTTTTCTTTTAGAGGTCTTGCTATTGTACCATTTGTAAAAATGTGTAGCCCAATCTAAACTCACAAAGATTTTTCTCTTATGTTTCCTTCTATAAGTTAGACTTATAGAAGACTAAGACATAGGTGGACTAAGTTATTTTTTATTTTATTTTTTTGGCATGTAGATATCCAATTGTCCCAATAACATTTGTCAAAAATATTGCACTTTCATCATTGTGAACTGAATTCAGTGTGAATTGAATTGCCTAAAACTTTTGTAGAAAACGAATTGTCAGTAAATGTGAGAACTTATTTCTGGACACAATTCTGTGCCATTGATCTATATACCTATGATTGTATAAATACCATATTGTCTTGATTAGTATGGTTTTGTAGTAAATTTTAAATTGAGTAATATAAGTCATTAATTTGTTGTTCTTTTTAAAAATTGTTTTGGCTACTCTAGGTCCTTTGCTATTTCATATAGATTTTAAAAATCAGGTTGTCAATTGTTACAAAAAAAAGCTAACTGGGAGTTTGATAGGGATTGCGTTATATTTATAGATGAATTTGAAGACAATATTGAGACTTCAAATCAATGAGCATGAAACATCTCTTCATTTTTAAATCTTTAAGTTTTCTGAGCAATGTTTTAGAGCTCTCAAGTATAAAGTTGTATACTATTTTTGTTAACTTATTCCTAAATATTTTATTCTCTGTGATGTTATGGTAATGAAATTATTTTTCATATTTCATTTTTGGATTTTTTATTGCTAGCATGTTAAAACACAATTGATTTTTAATTGTCAATCTTATGTTAGGCAAACTTGCTAAATTCATTTATTTGTTCTTATGCATTTATGTGGATGCTTGGGCATTTTTAACATGCAGAATTATGTCTTCTGAGAATAAAGACAGTTTTGCTCATCCCTTTCCAGACTGGATGAATTTTTACTTTTTTTTTTATTTTGCCTATATTACCAGCTACCACTTCAAGTACAATGTTGACATTGCTGCCTTATTCTTGATTTTAGGGCAGGGATGTCCAACATTTTGGTGTCTTTGGGCCACACTGGAAGAAGTATTTTTTAAGCCACATATTAAACACACAAACATTAATGAAAACTGATGAGCAAAAAAGGTCTGTGAATAATTTTCATGACATCTGCCAAAACAGATAAACAAAAAAATTCTCACATAATAACCATAATTATGCAGTGGCCCTTTCAATAATCTTTTAAAATTGTCATTCATATCCCAAGTTTGTGATCACTAATATAGAAAATGTACATATCTAAGTAAAACAATGTCATTGATTTTTAAATATTTTTATTATAAAAGTAAAAGAAAAGATGGTAACATAAAACTAGTTTAATGTTTGACATAGTACTTGAGAAACTAGTGCATCAGTATCTGGTTTGATAGAAGTAGTTACAATTCTCAGTGAGTTCTCAAAATGTTCATCTGATATTTTGGCTCTAATTTTACTTTTAATGTATTTCATTCTGGAAAATAGTTGTTCACATGTGTAGGTGGTGCCAAATAGTGATGACATGAATAAGAGTACCCATTGTGAAGCCAGGGGTATTTGTCACTGAGAAGATATGACCTATAAAAATCCAGTAAAGAGACACAATTAAATTTTTCTTTAAGTCGAATGTCAGATTGCAGCTCTATGCATTCCATTTGAAAATTGGCAGATAACATGTTCATATTGACTGAAAATGGAGTCACAAGTATAGCAAAATATTATTTTCGCAGAAGTCTTGAAATATGTTTTAAAATTCTTGTTCAAATCAAAAAGCAAGGATGCATATTTTTCACTGTTCATAGGACTGCGTTTAGTCAATGTGTCAAAATGCATAAAATTGTTTGCCTAAATTTGAGCTTGTCATAATCTCAATTTCATTGGGAATGTTGTTATGGTTTGAAATATGGTATTGATAAGTTGCTTTTCATCTTGAAGATGCATTTTTAATTCATTTTAACTCATGAGAGTTAAATCCATTAAAAATACTAAAACTATAAGCCAGTTTTCATCAAGTTCTGACACAAATTTTTTTATATCATAAATGATAACTTGGCACAAATTGTAAAATATTTTCAACATTTCGCATCGACTTAGCCATTTTCTGAAAAATCAGTGATGTACCATAATCAGCAACCATACTTATAAGGAATTCCTAGAATTGCTGATGATACAATCTCTTGGCTTGTATGAAATTCACAATCTTGATGATGATTTGCATGATGTTATCCATTTTTAAAGCTTTTATACATAAATTGTCTTGATGTACTATGCAATGAGACTTCATCAACTGTGATTTTTGGGTGGAAATTGCATTGTATTCTATTAATTTTACAAGCTCATCTCTTTAACCTGGCATCACCAGGGTACCATCAGTTACTATACCAGATATGTTGGTAATGGACAAAGAAAACTGCTATAACATATAGTAATTTTTTTTACTGCTTTGTATAAATCTCTTGATTTAGTTGTATCTTTTAATGGTACTAAATAGGCCATTTCTTCAATGACATTGTATTCATCATAAATACCTCTAGTAAAAATGGCAAGTTGAGCTTTATCTGTAGCATCAATGCTATCATCCATCACCAAGGCATAACATTTAAAATTAGCAGCTTTACTCTACAAATGTCTTTCAATAGATTTTTCAGTTTCTTCAATTTGGCTATAGTCTGGTGAGAAGAACTGGTTTTAGAAATATTCTCCTTTTCTTCAGGTCAAATTATATGTGCCATACTTTATACACATTGCTTAATAAATGCACATCAGTAAATAGTTTTGATTTTTTGCTATTAAATATACTACCACATAACTAGATTTACAGTGGAATCCACTCAAGTTGTAACTTTTTGAAAAATTTTTGTTGAGTAGACAAAATTTTTTTCGGTTCTGCTGTTTTGTCCTTATGACAAAATCCTTCACATGCATAGAATTTGGCAGCATGTTTTTGCATATAATGCTTTTCAAATTATAGTCTTTGAAAACTTGTGCAAATTCTCTACAAGTTAAGCAGAATGTCTTACTATGGTTTTGCCTCAACAAAAGGTAGTCATCTGTCCACTTTTCATTGAACAACCTTCCTTCATCT